>CAUYSK010095458.1:0-96950 GCA_963575035.1 Avahi laniger | reverse complement strand
ACCCCGTCTCTACTAAAAATAGAAAGAAATTAGATGGACAACTAAAAATATATAGAAAATATTAGTCGGGCATGGTGGCGCATGCCTGTAGTCCCAGCTACTTGGGAGGCTGAGGCAGGAGGATCGCTTGAGCCCAGGAGTGTGAAGTTGCTGTGAGCTAGGCTGATGCATGGCACTCACTCTAGCCTGGGCAACAAAGTGAGACTCTGTCTCAAAAAAAAAAAAAAAAAAAAAGAGCATCCTTCAGGATGGGGCGCCGAGTCTCTGGCATCTGAAACGTTCCACAGTGGCCACGTGTCTCCTGCCCGTGCTGCGAGCAGACCTTTGATGACTGTGAGAGCAGGGGCTGGGGCGGAGCTAAGAGCAGGAGTTCTTCGGTGCACTCTCTGGCTTCCTGAGTCCTCATTCTCCTGAATGATAAAGCCGAATCCTTTCCTCAGATGCTGTACAGCAGTCTGCTCCTTGAATCCTCATTAGCCGTTTCCTCTTTTTTTAATTTTATTTTTTGAGACAGGGTCTTGCTTTGTTGTCCAGGCTAGAGTACGGTGGTGTCATTATAGCACACAGCAACCTCACACTCCTGGGCTCAAGAAATTCTCCTGCCTCAGCCTCCCAAGTAGCTGGGATTACAGGTGCCACCACGCCTGGCTAATTTTTCTATATTTTGTAGAGACGAGGTCTCGCTCTTGCTCAGGCTGCTCTCGATCACTTGAGGCTGAGCTCAAGTGATCCTCCCACCTCAGCCTCCCAGAGTGCTAGGATTATAGGTGTGAGCCACAACACCTGGCCCATTTCCTCTTCTTAATCCACCTTTTCTGCTTCTTTTTGTTACCTGTTGCAGTTAACAAAATGGGAAGGTCATAACCTGCTAACCCCCACAAGCGATGGTTATTTTCTTATCACACAGACTCCACGTCTCATTTTCGCTGCTCTGGTGTAGCTTATGACAGGGACTGCAGGAGAACAGGAGGAAATAAACTTTCCCCACTCATTCCCTCTTACAGTCTGTCTACTCAAAGCAAAACCAGACACCAATTTGACGGTAAACGTTATAGCTTTCCTTAATTGAAACTGCCACCCCTTGAAGCTGGAAGTTAAGTCTATAAATTTGTTGCACAGATGTCCCTTGGAAGGCTTGCAATGCAGTCCTCAAGAGAATGCAGTGTGATGATTTGTGGTGTAAATGGAATCTCTCTCTGGACCTCAAATCTTCTGAAATTGATCTGATTTATTCAGAAAGTGATGCCTGTCACATATTTATGATGGCTAATTTAGCAGCCAATCTCCAGCCCTCCAAAGGCAACCCGAAGTCTATCCTGTCTTTCTGATTTTTTTCAACACTGGTTTTCTATAAACATATCATGTACTGCAAAGGCAGGAAAGACCTAAGAAACTATCTTGGCCAGGTATGGGCAGCCCTTTCAGGTGTGCCAGGCAAAGGGGTGCCAAGTCCCTCTCTGGCCATGCCAGCCCCTGGCCTTGGTTCAGCTTCTGCTGCTGCCTGTGCCATCTGAATGAAATGGGGGTGGCTGCCTCTGTCCCCCCATCAGCATCTCTCTTCCATCTGCTCCCTTCTGGTGGCCAAGACATGACAGGGGAGGGAGGGCAGACAGTGCCAAGGAGAGCGGCCACCAGCCCCACAGAGCTGCTATGAACCACCCTCCTCCACCCAGGCCCCCTCGGCTGCACTGGCTACCTAAGACCTCTGCCCACACCTGACATGGTCTGTCTTTTTATCTTCAAACAATTCACCTCACTCCACCTCAAGAGCCATTACCGTTTCCTTGGAATCTACAGAGAAAGGACTTTATAAACTTTTTTGGGAAAAATTTAATCTAGTTGGCTTTCCAAAACCGTTGGCTGTGATTTCAGATTCCTACTAAAGCTTTCTAGCTTGGGTTTGCTAATATTTGAATTGAAGAGCGCCAGAAGCCAGGGCTTAAATCATGATTTGGAGGTTGACATTGGAAATTCACAAGAAAGGAGATCCAGCCTGGGGGAGGCTCACCTCTGTAGGGTGAAGGGTCTTTAGTCCTAGGATTACTATTACAATCTGCATGGAAAGCGTTTTAAAATGTAAATGCTACACTGGTGCTTAACTGAAGGTCACCTTCCACTCACGTCAGTCACCCTTGCCCTGCATCTCCTGGACACCCGTTCATGTGTCATCCTAGCTTGTGACGCTGCAGCCGTACCAGATGCAACTTTTTTTTTTAAGTTTGCAATTCTTCACATTTTCTCTTTCTTCTTTTTAATGCAAGGTTTATCAAACGGATAAGAAGCACTTTATCTGCAAAGACAAGTACTATGGAAGAAAACTCTCCGTGGAGGGGTTCAGACAAGCCCTCTATCAGTTCCTGCACAATGGAACCCACCTCCGCGTGGAGCTGCTGGACCCCATCCTGCACCAGCTCCAAGCCCTCCTCTCGGTCATTAGGAGCCAGAGTTCGTACCGGTTCTACTCCAGCTCCCTCCTCATCATCTATGACGGGCAGGAGCCGTCGGAAAGAACCTCAGGCAGCCTGCATCCTCAGGAGGCTCCGCAGGTAGCCCACGGCAGCTCTCCCGGGGGTCTCGCCAAGGTTGACATCCGCATGATCGACTTTGCTCACACGACATACAAGGGCTCCTGGAATGAGCACACCACCTATGATGGACCAGACCTTGGCTATATTTTTGGCCTGGAAAATCTCATGGGGATCCTTCAGGATATCCGAGAGGGACAATGAAACTTCTTGGCTTATCTGGATTTTTCTGGGCTATGGATCTCAAAAAGGGACCTATTGGTAGCTAGGGTAATCTAAACACCCCTTAGATGTCTTCATAATAGTCCTATCTACCCTCAAAGCCATCTCTAGACGCAGCAGACTATATGAACAGCTGTCAATCAGCTCTGGAGGTGATTCCACATACCCTGGCATCCTGCTCTAATGCTGGTCATCGTAGAAGGGACAGTCAGGATAAAGTAGCACCCATTTGGAGTACACCGGAGGGAGCAGCATGATGAGTTGGAGGCCAGCACTGCAGTGCAATTCCGGAGTATTTGCATCTGAGAGTGCTCACTTGTTGTCATGCTGCAATCCTGGGAGGCAAAAAACCTACTTGAAGTAGCCTTGAAAAGTGAGTTCATGAGATCATGGTTTTTTGCCCGGTCTGGGCTGCCCGCTTTAGGGGCAGACAGCTCGTGAATGCCTCTTACCTTCCTACGAGGAGCTGTAACTGGGGCAGGATGAAGTGGAACAGATCTGCCCACCTCACCTTCTTGTACCCAGGTTCTAAGTGGACAAGGACAAGCCCAGGCACAAGCACAGAGAGAGCAGGACCCTAGGTCCTATGTGTGCCTATGCAGATGAGGGTCTCTTTAGAGACTTGTTTTTATCCTTTTTTTTTTTTTCCCAAAATCTATTATAATGAGGAATCTCTTTACAGACTTCTGAGTGCCTGCTGGACTTTATGATTCTGCCACATTCTGACCATGAAATGCAGCTTCCGGGGGAGGGGGTTGGGATGCACATGAGGAGGAGCCACTGATATTAAACTACACTCTCCGCTTTCTATTTATTTATTTTGGAGGTGGGTTGGGGGTGTCAGAAGAAGCCGGAGGACCGAGGAAACCACGGGCAATGTTTACAAGACTAGTGGACAAGCGTAAATATGGAACAAGAACAAACAGTTCTAATTAATTCCTTCTTCTGCAGTATGGAAACCTATTACAATGCCCTTGAGTCAAGCCCTGAGATACGTTACCCAATTAGGGAAATAAATTTGTTAATAAAATTGCTGAGGTCACCAGTGATTGCTGGCGTGCCTTATTAGCCTTTCCATTTGTTTATTCTGATTACACTGTATGGCAGTTCCAATTTATGAGTGACTAGAGTATACAACAAGAACAGTTCACCAATTTCCTACAATCCTTCAGGGAACTTGGGTGGAAATGGTGGCTAATAAAATATTTGCGTGTGTCTGCAAGGCAGACAGGCACCAGACCTGAGAAGTAAGTTGTCCTTTCATTTGAAATCTACACAATGTAAAATTAAGTAATTTGGGGATTCTCATGGATGATTACCATCAACTTTCCAAGATCCACACTAATAGAAGGAAAGAACGCCCTGGATAATAAAAAAGCTTGTGTTGGCCAGGCGTGGTGGCTCACGCCTGTAATCCTAGCACTCTGGGAGGCCGAGACGGGAGGATTGCTCAAGGTCAGGAGTTCAAGACCAGCCTGAGCAAGAGCGAGACCCCGTCTCTACTAAAAAATAGAAAGAAATGATCTGGAGAACTAAAAATATATATATACAAAAAAATTAGCCAGGCATGGTGGCACATGCCTGTAGTCCCAGCTACTCGGGAGGTTGAGGCAGGAGGATTGCTTGAGCCCAGGAGTTTGAGGTTGCTGTGAGCTAGGCTGATGCCATGGCACTCTAGCCCGGGCAACAGAGCAAGACTCTGTCTCAAAAATAAATAAATAAATAAATAAATGAATAAATAAAAAGCTTGTGTTTAATTTCAAAATACGCTATACAGATTTCAAAGCAGGTTAACTTCCCAAATCATGTTTGGCTGCAGCTATGATGTGATTAATTTGCATGCTTTATGCCCACGGTAGGACAGTTGAGTCAGAGTATATTGGGCAGCAAAAGGGAGTCAGCCAAAACTACATATTTGCTAATGACAAAACAGAGCCCTAAATACTGCTATTTCCAAACTACTTCCTTGCTTGAAAATTTGGTACCATAACAACCAAGTCCAAGGCTCCCTGGCTTAGCTTCTCATTTCTCCACCCATTCTCAGCCCTGGGAGGTGTGGGACTTTGCAGACGGCCTGCTGGCCTACCCACAACACTAACTGTGCTACAGTTGCTCCCCAGGGCCTGGGTCCTAATTCCTGCCTACGTGATGCCACCTCTCTTGGCTATTCCTTCACCCCGCAGCACCCTTCCCCTATGAGGCCTTCTTCCTCCTGTCTGAATCCTCAGCCCACATTCCAATCCTGAAGATGTCCCTGACAAAAGTGCAATTTGTTATTTTTTTAAAAAAAGGACAAAGTTGGCTACTGGTTTTAGACTATTCTCACTGGACTACTGACTCAGAGGGTCACTGTGGTCTGGAAACTCATGCATGGTTCTGCAGGTTCAGAAACTCAGTGAACTCAGAAACTGAATGAGCCCACCCAGTTGATCCAAATCTGGGAAGAGGGAGAACAGAAATGCATGGAAAGAAAAGAAGAAGATGGGTGTGTATGTTTTTGGTCCCCAAGCGGAGTTTTCTTGAAAGGAGTGAGGGAGCCCTAAGTAACCTGGCAACCAGCAGGTATCCCCAAGCAGCTATTCCGTGCTGATCTCTTTGCTCGTGCTGTGGAAGATGCAGCTCTTGGAGAGCTTAGGTTCTAACTGCAGAGGCAAGAATAACACACATGAACTGCCAACAAACCACACAAGACAATACCCAGTGAGACCAAGGATTCATCTGTGTGGTGCAGACGATTAACCCAAGGATGTAAAGTTGGAAGAGGTTCACTGAGAGCAGAGTTGTCACAGAAATTGTTGGAGGAGGGGAGACGTTATCTGGGGCCTGAAAGGTGACCGGAGTGGAGAGGAGCTGGGGGATCAGTGAGGGGAGGTTGGGAGGAGATGGGGGAAGGAAAAGTCCAGCGTGCTTTAGGAGTCTGTGGACAGAGCAATCCCCTCGGAATGGGGGTTTGTGGTTGGGAGTAGTAGAAACAAAGAGAAATGGAATGGACCCAGATGGCGTAGACACTTAAAAACCTGGCCAAGCAGTTCATTCATTGTTTGTGATTTCATGAGTCTGCCTGTCTGCCTGCCTTCCATCTATCCACCAAATATTTCCCAAGTGCCTGGTATATACAGCACAGTGCTAGGGCCTGGGTAGGACAGGAGGAGGTGTGAGGATCATGCCATTATTGTTAAGAACCTCATACCTTAATGCGAGTTAAGACCCCCTTGTGAAAATATCGTGGGTGCTTCAACCAGGATGCTCAGCTCTGTAGAGTACTACCCAGGAGAGGGGATGCATGAGGGCTCACCGTCACACAGCGTGGTTACAGAGGCGGTATTTGCACTGTGCCTTGAGAAAGAGCTGAGCCTGAAAGGTGATGAAGAAGGGCAGGTTTTCCAGGAAAAGATTCAGCAAGCATGGGAAAGGGAACCAGGCACTCTACTCAGGGAACAGCAAGTGGTCTGGGTTGGCCACAGGGAGCTGATGTGCTTGGACACCAAGAGAGATTAAGATGGAAATGGAGAAATCCCAGAACATGAGAACTGAAAAGAACCTTTGCACCTTCTACCTCTACTGCTCTTGCCTGGGAGACTGTGAGAGCCTCCTGGCTGATGTCCCTTACCCAGACTGGGGAGCTCCCTTCTTTCATGCATTAAGAAACATGCAGGTGTTGGTCAGAGTTAGGCTAACTGCTATAACAATCCCCAAATATCAGTAGTGTAACATCACAATCCAAGGTGCTTGGCCAAGAGCCTTTGCTCCACACGGTCATCGAGGAGCCCTGTCTCTGTCCATTGTGGGACACCACCATCTTTAGACACCGTCCACAGGGCTGCTATTGACAGGTGAAAGTTAGACGGCATGGAGAAGGCACATCCACAGCCCATGGGCAAGGACTAGTCACGTGGCCCTAGCCAGATGTCAGGGGTCTGACGTGCTGTTTAACTGTGTGCCAAGAGAGAGGAAATGGGTTTGATGAGAATCTCTTTCTCCATAAGCCCTGTATCAAATCGATACTTAAGGAGGGAGAAATAGAGTCATACAGAGCAAACGGGGAACGTGGGGGGATGGCAGGGCCTGGCAATGCCAGGGCTACAGGTTCTGATCCAGATCCTTCCTCTGGCCGTGTCCTCACACAATTAGTGTGTTCCGCATGCTGGCAGACTTGCTGCATCTCCCCTACCTCAGTTTCTTCAAGTGTCCTACAGGAATCTGACTTGGTCCTCAAGACAGGTGATGTGGAAGAGCAAACACAGATCATCACCAAATCCGTGGAGCAATCTGCTCCTGACCCGGCCTCTCCACTGCTGCCCACTACCAGGGGACCAGGGCAGCCTGGGAGACATTCATCCCCCACCCCTACTCCTGTCCCCCAGCGTCCCCTGTGTGATTAAAGAGGAGACTGAAGAGTGGAATGTTATTACAGCTTTTCCATAATGCAATGTCATCAGGAAGCCCTGGGCCTCTGGGCAGCGCCCTGGCAGCCCCATCACTCTTCCCAGCCGCACGGAGCTTTCGGCCCGTGCAGGAAAGGGCAGGAGGCAGTCTCACGAAACAAATGGCAAGGCAACACCACTCAACAGCAGCTCTTCAGAATGATCTAAACTTCTGACTTTTGATTTAAATCTGCATCCTCTGTTGCCAAAAACATAAAACAGAAGATGAAGGAAAGAGCTAAAATGAAAGTGTGGGCTCCAAGCACTGGAGGGGAGGGAGGGAGGAGAAAAGCAGCCCTGCGACAGCACCGAGCGGAGCGCCAGCCAGACAGCCTGACTTGCAGACAGGTCTGGGCCCTTATTAGGCGTTTCTCAGAGCTTCTCCCTCCTGTCACTAAGCTGCCTTGAAATGCGACAGAAAGGATGAGAGCGAGTCCAAGAACAAAGTCCGGAAATCTACCTCTTCCTGGTTTGCCCTTAACCTTTCTCCCTCAGCCCTTTAAGAGGAGTGAGGGTGGGGTAGGTGGGCCAGGAGGCCTGGGTTTATATTCCAATGTCCTTCTCGTCAGATTCTTTTACTCAACAAATATTATTTAGTGAGAGATGAATGCACTCCTGGACCTGCTGTCAAACAGGGAGCAGTGCTTTGAAGCAAAAGGGGACAAGGGTGGCAGGGGCCGCTACTGTAGATGCGGCTTGGGAAGGCCTCTCTAAGGTGTCATCCTCTACAGAACAGATACGAGGAGACAGGCAGATCCTCCCCGGGGCAGATAAGATGTCTCAGCAGAGCTGAGGGCATCAGATATGTTAGGCTGCACTTCAGGTCCCCACTGAGCCTATCCCAGCGCGTCTCAAACACGTCTTCACAGAAAGCACGCCTCCAGAACGAGGCCGCAATCTAGTGCCAGTGTGACCCATTTGGCTACTTTTACCCAGGGGTATTTAAATGACGAACTACTCTGATGCAAGTCCAGACTCACTTTTTTGGTAACATATCTGGGTATTGCAGCCAATCATTTCCTCTAGTTGAATAAGTTGAAAGAAAAATCGGGCAATCGTGCCACACAATGAAGCTAAGTATTTAATTCCTTTTTAATGTTTACATTATTAACACCAACGTTACAAAACTATATTTTTACTTTCGAGCAATTTAAATGTGCAATTCGGTATCTTGATTACTGGGATCATTATAATTTGAAAAACTGAAGCAGTGCTCCCTCCCCTTGCTCTCCTCCCCCATGGTGCCTCCTTTCTATAAAGAGTGAGCCCCGCTCCATGAAGCCCAAATACCCATTCCGAATGGCCAGGGAGGCGCCACCCTGGTGGGGGTTTTCAATGAGCCAGGAGAGGCTGCATTCGGTGTGAATGAGTGACAGTGGCAGGTGGGTGTTCCAACGGTCATCAACCCCCCAAGGGGCTGGCACACCAAGTTGCATTCCAGACAGTGCCTATTAATGTGCCCAGAAGGGTGCTGGGTGATTGACAAGCCAGTGTGCCCCGACTGGCTCACACTGCCCACGGGCACAGGGGAAGGAGAAGGGGCCCAGCAGACGGTCAATAAGAGCCACTGCAATTAGACGGCCTATCTGTGCCGGCACTGGCCATGTGCCATAACACACACAGAAACACACCATGCACCTGGTTCACGGCGGTAACGCTGCCAGGAGGCCTGAAGAGGCACCTGACGGGGTGGGGAAGAGCACAGGCTCTGCAGCCACTCAGCGTGGGTTCAAGTCCTGGCTCTTCCACTTACCAGCTGGTGACCTTATCCTTTCCGTGCCTCAGTTTCCACCTCTGTAACAATGAGGATAATAGTGGTACTTATGTCTGAGAGCCATGGTGAGGACTAACAGAGTCAAATGTGAAAGGCATTTAGAGTTGTGCCTGGCACATGGTAAATATCCTGTGTTAATTCATCATCATAATTCCCACTTGGAGATGAAGACTGCAGCTTACAGCAATTAAATAACCCACCCTTAGGCCTCTGCCTTTGCTGCCCCTCTGCTTTAGAAGACACTCTTGCCCACCTTCCTGTGGCTGCCCCTCCGGGTGACTCGGATCTCTGTCACACACAAGGTCCTCAGGGGTGGCCTCCAGCCCACCCACCCCGCCCTGCCCCCACTGCTGCAGGCCCAGCACCCTACCCTGGTCTCCCGCAGCGCTCCGCTTGCTCTGTCAGGAAAGGGTAACACACATAAAGCACTGTTGCTATCCGTGCGTGCTTGGCTGCTGCAGGAGCAGTGCCCTCATCTGTCTTGTCCCCCACACGAGAGCTCGGGCCGGCCTCACCAGCATGTGACCTGCACAGCTGCCCAGGGCCCGGCACACAGAAGGGCCCACACTTGGTTTAATGCTCTGTTACTGTCTTGAAATTCTTCATTTTTTAACAATGGGCCTCACATTTTTTTTTTTTTTTTTTTGAGACAGAGTCTCACTGTGTTGCCCGGGCTAGAGTGCCGTGGCGTCAGCCTAGCTCACAGCAACCTCAGACTCCTGGGCTCAAGCCATCCTCCTGCCTCAGCCTCCCGAGTAGCTGGGACTACAGGCATGCGCCACCATGCCCGGCTAATTTTTTCTATATATTTTTAGTTGTCCGGCCAATTTCTTTCTATTTTTAGTAGAGACGGGGTCTCGCTCTTGCTCAGGCTGGTTTCGAACTCTCGAGCTCAAACAATCCGCCCGCCTCGGCCTCCCAGAGAGCTAGGATTACAGAGGGGCCTCACATTTTTACTTTGCACTGGACCCCCAGAAAATCATATGTTCTAGATGAATGAATGCATGAATGAATGAGCAAGCCACATTCCAACCCAGGTCTGTCAGATCCCACAGCCTCACTACTTAACCGCCACGCCAAATAACCCTCCAGATAGGGGAAGAGAGGTGGGCAGGGCAGTCTGAACCCAGCCAACCACAGCCAGACCCAGGAGAAGACCGGGTGTGCAGAAGGGGGGCCTCAGAAGGAGGCATCTGGCCAGCTTCCCCTAGGTCCAGGCGTTCCTGGCAACCTCTCATTGCACTGTGCCTCAAGTGGCGTGAAAACCATTAGCTGGCCCTAATGTTACTCTTCCTGTTGCCTAAGTCAGAAGGACCTCGTCTCTGCCTCCCAGCACAGCTGTAGGCCAACAGGTGCTCTTCAAAGCCACAGCCGTGGTGGGGCCTCAGGCAGAAGTAAGGGCTCAGGGCACCCGGCACAGCCCTGGGAGCCTGGAGCTCAATGAGTAAACACGATCCTTGCCCTGTGGGCTCAGGGCAGTCATCAAAACTCCGTGGCTGTAAACACAGCCGAGGTAAGGATGCAGCAGGCAGGCATCGCGGGGCTGGGAACCTGGGGCGGCTCATCAGGGACACTTTCTGGAGGTGATACCCTTGAGCACCTCGCTTTCCACTCCCGCTGAACTCTCCTTACCTCACATGGGCACTGCACAGCCTGGGTCCCCAGAGGTTCTCCATCACAGGTCTTCACCCCCAACACCCCAAGCTGTGCCCGGCTAAAAGCACCCACTGATCTTTCCTCAGAGTAAACTCTCTTCCCAGCCCTTCCCCAGGCCTGCCTCCTGCTGCTCTAGGAGCATCCCTGCTCTTTCTCCCACTCTCCCCTGAACAGTCGGAAGTAATATTTCTTTCTCCAAACCCTCTAGCATTGTGCAATACTTCCATTAAGCGCCTATCACCTTTAACCTTGCGTTCTGGTGATGTACACATTCCCAGGCCCAGCAGTCAACTCTTGAAGGCAGGATTCTCCTGGATCCGCCTTTACAAAGTACGTGGGGCAAGAAGGAGGAGATTTGGGGGAAGCACAGGTTGTAGCGTGGGATGGTCTTGGCTAAATACAGAACGATGAAGACACAGAGAGGGACTGAGGCTTTCTGAAGGAAAACTCGGATGGCAGGGCAATCTTTTGAAAGGAAAAAGCAGTCCACATGTCATGTAGGTAGAGATGTAGTAGACTTAGTAAAACAAACAAGTTTTAATGGCAAAAAATATACTGAAATTTTATATATGATAAAGAATTGATATCCAGAATATATAACAAGCTCCTAAAACTCAATAACAAAAAACAAACAACTCAATTCAAAAATAGGCAAAGGACCGGGCGCGGTGGCTCACACCTGTAATCCTAGCACTCTGGGAGGCCAAGGTAGGAGGATCACTTGAGCTGAGGAGCTCAAGACCAGCCCAAGCAAGAGCAAGACCCCATCTCTGGTAAAAACAGAAAAAAATTAGCCAGGCAACTAAAAATAGGAAAAATTAGCTGGCATGGTGGAGTGCGCCTGTAGTCCTAGCTACTTGGGAGGCTGAGGCAGGAGAATCGCTTGAGCCCAGGAGTTTGAGGTTGCTGTCAGCTGTGATGAAGCCTCTGAACTCTAGCTCAGGCAACAGAGTGAGATCCTGACTCAAAACAAAAACAAAAACGGGCAAAGGACTTGAATAGACTTCTCCAAGGATGACATACAAATGGCCACTAAGCATATGAAAAGACATGCTTATTGGCACATCTTTGATAATTATTAGAGAAATGCAAATCAAAGCTACAGTGAGATACCACCTGGGACCCAATTAAGTTGGCTACTAACAAAAGCACGGCACTGGACTAGGCTGATCCAAGTGCAGTCATGTTTACAATTAATTGATCACAACCAGTTACAGATTTCTTTGTTCCTTCTCCACTCCTACTGCTTCACTTTACTAAATATATATATATACATACATATATATATAAATTTTTTTTAAAGAATAGAAAATAATAAATGTTGGTGAGGATGTGGAGAATTGGAACCCTTGTGCACTGGTGGTGGGAGTGTAAAATGGTGCAGCTGCTGTGGAAAACAGTATGGCAGTTCCTCAAAAAATTAAAAATAGAATTACCATATGATCCAGCAATTCCACTTCTGGGTCTATACCAAAAGAATTTAAAGCAAAGTCTTGAAGGGATATTTGTACACCCATGTTCATAGCAGCATTACTCACATAGCTAAAATGTGGAAGCAACCCAGTGCCCACTGATGGATGAATGGCTACACAAATGTACATACACACAATGGGATATTGTTCAGCCTTCAAAAGGAAGGAAATGCTGACATACGCTATAACATGGATGAACCTTGAGGTGAGGACATTATACTAAGTGAAATAAGGCAGTCACAAAGATCAAATACCATACGGTTCTACTTATATGAGGCACCTAGAGTAGTGAAAAATCACAGAGTTTGGTGAGGTACTTTTCATGTGGGAAGGCCACATTAATTTAGCTATAATCAATTAAGGCTGCATTCAAGAAACTTCAATTAGATATAATTAAAGATGTGCATTATTTTGTAAAAACCACTATGTACTTAATAATTTCAAAAAGTGAAAACTATTTGTTAATTTTAAAGTTAACTAATCTTTTAATGATTTTGTTGTCTGCTTTTTGTTGGAAGGCATTTGAATATGTGGTTGCAGCATGGAGGTCCACAGTTCCAGCTGATCCTCTAGATGGGTATCAGTCATTTCTGACCTTAAGAGCATCTTGATTTGGGTTAGGTAGGAAAATGGAGATTTGCAACAATAAGTGGTTGAAAAGCAAGAAAGCATTTTTCAGCCATGTTGCTGAATGTGTGGGTATTCCACTGCATTTTTCCATATTTCAATTAGATCTTTCTTAGCATCAAACAATGACTTTAAAATGTCAAAATGAGAGCTCAATCAATCCCATCTGCAGTTCTTTAGGTGCATTGGTGATATCAACTAGGTGAGGCTAAAGTGCTAATTTGAGTGTGATGATGATTCTCCAAGTCAGTGAACTTTTCACTGTGTTCTCCAATTAATAGGTCTATAACAGCTCTGTATTCTTCAAATGATTTGTATGTATCATCCTGCTCATCAATGACCTTTGCTAACTGGGGAAAATGTTCATCCAAAATTTCCTTTTGAAGAAGTGTTTGAAAAAAGATAGCTATATTCAAAATGCTTGGACTTCTTGCCACATATCATATATAGACTTAGTTTTACCTTGCAAAGAAATATTCAAGTCATTTTGACTTAACATGATCTCACACAGAAATGCTGTATTCCTATAGAAATATCCTTTCAATAATTCACATTGCTGATTCTGTTCTTCATAAAATTTAACTCTCTGTTCTCACAGAGATAAAATTTTGGCTAACACCTATCCCAGTGATAGCCAACACACTTTAGAATGATACCACAAATCCATATTGAATACCTCATTGTTCAACTTTAGCATGTTACCAACTTTAGCCATGTTGCATTTGCACAAATATAGTTAACAATATGTATAACTTGTTGCAAAGTATCACTTAAAATAGAAGCTTTAGCACAGAGATTTTGCTGATGCAAGATACAATGAAAATAAATGAGAGCCTCTGGATCTGTTAATACTTTTTTTTTTATCTGTGCAATAAACCCTTCATGTTTTTCTGTCATGGAAGGTGCACCTTCTGTATATACATTCACTAAATTTACCAAATTCAGTCCAACTTCATGACATTTATCTTGAAAGTTTAAGATATCTATTCCTCGCGTTCTGTTTACAAGAGTGCCCAAAGCAAGTAACTGTAGCAAAGAAAATCTTCTGTTATGACAGGAATGAAGTATAAAACCTGCACTGAGTTGGTAGTATCAGTTGATTCATCCAAAGCGATTGAATAATACATATTTTCCTTTTAAAGTATTACATGAAGTTGTTCTGTTAAGTTGAAGGCTAATTCATGCTGCCAATCAGTTATAGTTCTCCTTAAAAGAGGCAGTTGTTTGTACCTTGGAATGTTATCAGGGTCTAAGCATCCTACAACTTTGACAATGCATTCTTTCACAATTTCTACATCACTGAATGGCTTCCCTTTTTTCCTGAGTATATAAACTACTTTATAAGTTGCTTCAGTGGCATCATTTCCAGGTATTCAATGAGGTATTCAATGTGGATTTGCTATATCATTCTAAAGTGCATTGGCTATCACCAAGACAGTTGTTAGCCAAAATTTTACCTCTAGAGGGTATAGCTCAGGGATAGAGCATTTGATTGCAAAATTTTATCTCTATGAGAACAGATAGTTAAATTTTATGAAGAACAGAATCAGCAATGTGACTTACTGCTAGAAAGAATTGTCTTTGCTTTTGCTTTTCATCTTTTAATTTCTGCAATGCAACCTTTTGTGCCTCTCCCTCTAATTTAAAATATTTGTGGTCCTTATGAGCATTGAATTTCTTTAATGTTGATATTACACTATCACAAAGCAAGCAAATCATCTTAGCTTTAGCAGAAACAAGATGATATTGCAATTCCCAATCCTCATTAAAACGATCTGTTTTCTTTCTTCAGCATTCTCTTGGTCTTCTTTGACATGATGGGCTGTTAAGCAGACAGAATTAAGAAACACTGTCAAGTTGTGCAACTACCTATTCACAAATTCCACTCCAAACAGAAACAGAGTGCACCATTGTCAAAAGCTGATAACAGACTCTTGCCAACCAGTCTGGTGTTGTAGCGGCGCCAGTCAGGTGGGGAAGTTAGAACAAAATAATTAGCACAGCAGCCATGAATTTAGCCCTTATGGCTTACTAATGTTCTAACTGTGCCAATCAATCTGGAAGGATTATTTCATTGAAACTTTTTTATTCTTTGGCATTTTAAATACGTTCATTTAAAAAATAAAACAAAAATATAAAAGGCAAACAAAAATGTATTAATAAAAATAAAAGGATTTGTTCTGCAAAATTTGGATTCAGTCAAAAGGCCGCACTTAAGGACCTAGAAGGCCACATGGGGCCTTAAGGTCGCAGGTTCCCCATCCTTGTCATAGAGACAGAAAATAGAGTGGTGGCTTCCAGGGACTTTGGGGAGGCAGGGAATGGGGAGTTACTGTTTAAGGGCACAGAGTTTCAGTTTTACAAGATCAAAGAGTTGTGGAGATGGATGGTGTGATAACTGCACAACATTATTCAGTATTATTTAATACCACTGTACTGTACACTTGAAAATGGTTAAGATGGTAAATTTAATGTTGTGTGTATTACACAATAAAAAAAATAATAAATTACAAAAACGATTTAAAAAACTTTTTCTAGGCTGAATCAACCCAAGCGACATTGCCCAGGCTAGGAAGCTTGTGCCTTCTAGAAAATAGTGCCTGGCTTGCTGGGGGGATGGGAGGACAGAAGGGATACTAATAAAGGCTGGGAGACTGGGACAAGAACCTGGGAGGACTAAGAAGGAACTGCGGCGGAGTAACAAGTGGCAGTGACAGGTACAGGGGCTGCGAAGAGGAACGGGGAGCGCGAACAACTCGTGCGTGCTACGTGATTAAGTTCAAACACATCTTCATCCAATAACAACCTGTATTTACATGCAAATGTACTGGCTTATGCAAAATAGCAGAGGTCTCGGAAGAGGGTTTTTTAGTCTGAAGCTTGTGTAGTCATTGAAAAGAAGCAAAGCTGTCCCTGGGGTACTACACGTCTGTCTTTCCCCAGGGAGCTGGGCCGGTTCCAGGAGGACGAAGGCTGAATTGGCTCGGCTTGCAGAGACGGGAGAGTAGCGCCCCTACCCGGAAAGCAGCGGGCGCCCGCGAGGACGCGCATGCCCACTCCTGCCTCCCGCCCCACCCCTTCAGGAAGGCTAGAGCCTTAGTGCGCAAGCGCCATCCGTCCGCGCCGACTCCTCCCTCAAGGGCGGTAACTACTGGCGCCCAAAATGGCGGCCAGCCGGTACCGGCGCTTTCTTAAGCTCTGTGAGGAATGGCCAGTGGACGAGACCAAACGGGGCCGGGACTTGGGCGCTTACCTGCGGCAGCGGGTAGCACAGGCCTTTCGGGAGGGAGAGAACACCCAGGTGACCGGCGAGGAGGCGGTTGGGGCGGGGGGTGGGAAGGACGAGGCAGGGGCGGGGCCAATAAGCGGGCTGGCGGCGGGGCCCGCGCATGCGCGCGCCTGTCCTTCCAGGCCGCACGTGCGCGTGGATTCCTTAGCCCTCCAGGAGCTACAGAGCACGACGTCCCTTCCTACTGCTTGCAGCTCTCACCCGGCTGCACCTTGGAATTACCGAAGAAGCTTTTTAAAAATTAAGATGCTTATTCAATCAAAATCGGGGTGACGTCTTGACCTCAGCGTTTTTAAAAGCTCTCCAAGTGATTCAGGTGCAAGCAGAGTAGAGACCCCCCCCAGTCGCAGGCAGTGACAGCCTCAGGCTTTTTGCTCTGATGACACGGTCGCCTTACGTCGCAGTGTTGTATATTGACTGAGGTCATCCCCAGGGACCTCCGCAGGGCCCCCGCCAAGCTTTCGTGTTTTTCCTAAGCCCCTGTAAGCCTATGCAGCAGGATTGGAGCTCTGGGATTCATTCATTCATAGAGCACATATTTATTGAACACCTACTATGTGCCAGGAACTGTGCTGGGTGCCAGAGAGACAGCAGTGAATTAGACAGATGAGGTCCTGCCCATATGAAGTTTTATGTTCTAGTTCAGGACGCAATAAACAAGTAGACATACCTAAGACAGATAAGTACTGTCATGGATATAAAATAGGGTAGCATGAGAGAAGGGTAATATTAGTGTAGTAGACCTTTCTGAGGAGATGGCACATAGGTAAGACCCCATGGAAGAGGATGACCAACAACATACAGTGGCGGGAAGGGCACTCCAGGCACTGCAAGGCCCTGAGGCAGGAAGCAGATTGACGTATTAGAGAACAGAAGGAAAGCCAGAATGGCTGGAGCATGGTTGTGAGTAAGATGGAGTTAGCTGAGAGTTGAGGTCAGAGGAAGTCAGGAGCCAAGCACAGTAGGGTCTCAGAGGCTGTAATTAGGAGTTAGATCTTATAAGGCCAGTGAGAAGCCACCGGGGATGTTTATCAGGGACTGATGTGCCCTAATTTACTTTTTAAAAAAGATCGCTCTGCTTGTATGTGGTGAATGGGTTAAAGGGGACAAGAATAGAAACGAGACTGGAGAGAAGCCTGCTATGGTACCCAAGGCAAGAGACGATGGTGGATTGGATGAGGATGGCAGCATAGGAGATGGAAGTGGCTGGATTCAGGTTTTGTGCAGGTCAAGTCAGCAGGACTTGCTGATACTTTGGATGTGGGATAGAGGAAAAGAAAGGAACCAAGGATAGCACCTAGGTTTTTTGGGGTTTTTTTTTTTTTTAGACAAAGTCTCATTCTGTTGCCGGGGCTAGAGTGCCGTGGCTTCGGCCTAGCTCATAGCAACCTCAAACTCCTGGTCTCAAGCGATCCTCCTGCCTCAGCCTCCCGAGTAGCTGGGACTACAGGCAGTGCCACCATGCCTGGCTAATTTTTTCTATATATATATTTTTAGTTGTCCAGATAATTTCTTTCTATTTTTAGTAGAAACGGAGTCTCGCTCTTGCTCAGGCTGGTCTCGAACTCCTGACCTTGAGTGATCCACCCGCCTTGGCCTCCCAGAGTGCTAGGATTATAGGTGTGAGCCACTGCGCCCGGCCAGGTTGTTTTCTTTCTTTTTTTTTTGGCTTGAGCAGCTGGGTATAAGATGGTGCCATTTACTGAGATGGGAAATAGTAGATGAGGAACAGGTTGGGTGTGGGAAGAACATCTTGAGTTCGGTGTTAGAGAGGTTAAGCTTGAGATACCAAGTGGACCAACTTCCAAATGGAAATGTCAAGTAGGCAGTGGTATATTTGAGCCTGGGCTCAGGCAAGAGGTCAGAGAGATGAAACGAGATACATACACACACAATCTGAAGAAATTACTTTTGTGAAACTTGGCCAAGACCTGTCAAAGCAGGGACATGTTTTTTATTTGCGGCTTAGCCCAATATAGCCAAGACAGCCCACCTAATGGAGGAAGGGCATGCCCAGTGGCATCATTGTGACTGGACTGCTTATTGGGTGGTGGCCTGAAGTATCTGGCCTAGGACTTCTCGGGGAAGTGCAGGTTATGCTACAGTCAGGGCCCTCACATCGTTTATGGTGGTCTTCACTGGCCCAAAGTGTAAAGATCTTGGAAAGCAAGAGTTGTATCTAGTTCCAACTCTGTAAACCCTGTAGACTTTCTAGGGCTCTGCTCCCTGCATATTTTTAGTGTGAGCTTCCTGAGAATAGAGATGATGCCATTTTTATCTCCTTCCACCGCAGTGTTAGCGTAGTTCTTGACACATAAAAAACACTCAGTAAAGGTCTGACTGAATAGATAAGTAAGTGATTGGTTATGGCTCATGAGACGAAGTTCATTTGAATATAGTTGCAGGTGTGGCAGAACTAGATGAAGAGAAGTAGGGAAGAGTGAGAAGGAAATAGCTCCTGAGTGGTAAGAATTGACTTGAGAGCTTACTGTGTGTGAAGACCTGCAGGAACTACAGAAGAGGGACATAACCTGGTCCTCACCACCAGGGAGCTTACAGGTGGGCATTCAGAGGCTGGATCCTTGGGGAGGCAAGGGAGTGACATTCACCTACTTGATTGTTAGTGTAAGAGGAGCTAGCAAAGGAGAGTAGAGCTTTCTCTTTTGTTATCCTTTGTCATCACCTAAGGAAATAGTTTCTGCTCAGTCAAAGGCCCACACAGGTTTGAGTCATAGCTGTAAATGCAAGTCATGGCTTGGTTGACGGTTCTATGGCAGCTGATGAATGCAGTCCTGGTAGAGTGAACCAGTGCGTCACGAAGGCAGCGGCCATATTACTCAGGACCACTGTTGTGGTACCTCATCCTAATGGCACCAGAGAATGCACCTGAGTTTAATAAATCTCAGTGATAAATTTTGGAGCCACCCCTTGCTGGAATTGAGAACAGTACTGCGAGTCACTCCCACTGCCAGATCATTTATAAAGACCGTGAAAAAGAGAGGTGGTTCTGGTAGGCTCTTCATGGAACTAGCAGCCAGGGGTGGGGATTAGACCCAGTTGGCTGATTGGTATGGAGCTCCCACTTGGTTATGCCAGTTGCCAGAAAGACAGGCCTGGAGGAGAAGGTAGCCTTGCTCACACATTCTTTTTATTCCTGTAGAGGAGAGGCGGGCAGCCCTCCTCTAGCCTCTTGCTTCCTGTGTCCTAGTGATAACCCTGAAAGGTGCACAGCACAGCTCGACTTGCGTGATCTCATTTAATTTAATCCTTAGTGCCACCAACGGGTGACCATTACTGTTCCCATTTTACAGACGAGGGAACAACTTGGGGGTGGGGTCCTCTGGTGGTAAGAGACAAGCCAAGTAAACAGGCGCAGCCTGCCTGATCCCAGTGTGACATTGTGTCCTCAGTGCCTGGCCTTTCCTTGGCTGCCGGTCCTCCCAAGTTGTCTTGTTAGAACAATCTCTTGTTCTGTGAATATCAAGCGACTCCCTTCACCTTGTTCCCCACTCAAACCTTTTTGGGCTATCGAGAGTTTGGGCAATGAACTAAACATCTTCCTGTGTTTGCCCACCTCCCTTTCTTTGCCCCAGCCACTGCCTCCCCAGTGCGTGTGGGAAGAAAGACGTTCCTCAGTGACGGCCCCAGTGCAGAACAGCCAGGCTGACTAGAAGACAAATTAATAATTCATACTCAAAACCAGAATACAAGCACCACTGCCTCTGTTTATTCCGCTCGAATTGCCCTTTGGGGAGTCTCATGATCCACCCTAAACCCACCCGGAGGGGAGGCGATGGTGGGCAGCTGGAACACACGTAACACCTCTTACACCCGACCTGCTATTGTGCAGTTTTTAAAGTCAATGTTGATGGGTTTTGCCCCCTTTGAATACAGTTTCTTTAAGAACATGCGTTTCCTGGAGCTCTGAGAGCTTAATAAAAGAATCACAACATGAGGGAAGGTGGCAAAACAACTGTAATTGTTGACTTAACTACAGGGGAGCAAATCTTTCTAATGAGTTCATTAGGTGCACAAGCAGCTTCCTAAAAGATCCCTGACTGCACACCAGCACCCACTTATCTAGCACAGGGTGCAGCCCTGAGGGACTGCCTGGAAATGCTACCACCCAGGAAGGGACTCACCCACCAGCAAGCTCTCATGATTGTATTGTAGCCAGGTTTAAATAATATCGGCCCAGTTTGAAAGAAGTTGAATGTTGTCTTGGGTTTCTGGTAATGTAAATGCTTTTTCCACCTTCTCAAAGGAAAATTCAAAGGTTTTATATAACTCCGTTTTTTGTTGGTCACCCAGTTGAGGTGTGGTCTTTGGCATTCCTCAGCATGGCAGGGAGCCAGCTTCCCAACTGCCTGGAACATGCTGGCCATGATGAAGCCATCTCAGCATTGCTCTCCCCCATGTGTGGGCCCCTTGAAGTCAAATTTTTAAGCAGTAGATTAGGAACAGATTATGTTAGTCATAATATTGAGCCTGCCACAAAATAGGAGTTGTGTGGAGAATCATATCTAAGGGGGAGTCCAAACATCTCCATATTTTTTTCTCTCCCAGTTCTGAATGGAGCTAGCATGAGTTAAGGTAATGTCCAGACCAAAGGGTGGCATTTGTCTGGGCATGTTTAAAGATGCAGGGGCTCCTCCTAAAAGGATAGCCACTTCCATTGGGACATGACTATTCAAAGATCTTTGAGGTCTGCCCACTGTGTCCTGGATAAGTTGCAGGCAACTCTGTGAGACCTTCAATGCCCTCTGGTCCTTGGTCCCAGCCTCTGGTTCCAACTTTGCCTCTTACCACCCCCAGCACGAGCCCCAGCCTCAGCAAGGGTATCTTCTCACTGCCTCCCAAACTGGCCATAAAGAAGTGGTTCTGAACCTCTGAGACTCCAGTGCACTGTGGACCACTGCCCCCTGCCCACCCAAACCCAAATACAGAGTTTGCCAAGAATTTGGTGGTTTTCCAGGCCCTTGAAGCCCTCCCTGCCTGAAACACCCTTGTCCTGTGCCTTTTCAGCCTGTCCTTCCTGCACTCCTCTGATCCCTGTCACACTCATGCCCAGGTTGACGCTCCTCAGAGTTGGGGGCTCTGGCTTCACTCACTCTGTGCACTGTCACTGCAGTGAACTCAACCCTTCCCCGCCGCACCTGCCTGTCAGCCTAGCCGGGGCCCAGCTCCCACCTAGGATCTGCGGCAGTGGCGCTCCACATCTCTGGCACTCGGCTACACGCTGCCGCAGGGTGCAAGTGATTTTTAATGCAAGTGGCTCTTGTCTCCTCAGCTTGACTGCCAGCTTCTCCAGTGCCAGGCAGGGTACTCTTCTTTATGTCCCCCCACATCCCCCAGCAGAGCACTTTCTACATAGTAGGTGCTCAAGAAATAGATTTTCAATTGAATTGAAGGGAATAGGCTCCCATAATGGAATGAACTCATTTCAGAAGTTCATTACCAAGTCATGAAGACCTTTTTTCATAGATCCTCCTGGACTGAATCCAGCTCTACCTTAATTAGCAAAGCAATTTTCGACACCCTTTCCCAAAAGTGCTTATGCGTCCCTTTGTGTGACTAGAATAGGGACCGCTGTACCAATTGCTGTCACCACCCAAAATTTAATTTCGAAAATCGAAATCAGTGCCTGCGGCACTGATGTAGATTTGTATGTATAAAAGTTTAATATGGTAAAGAGAAATTTACTGGCGACTGAGCAGGGGAAAGGCAAAAGGAGCAAAAATAGAGCTATAAAGGACGCTTTGTCGGTTGAACATCTATTTTATTCACATTTAGGGAGCAGTGCTGAATTTTTCATAATGTCCCTACTGGTGCCTTTTTCAAACCCAGCACTACTATTAGTCCTAAAATGGCCGTAATCTCATTAGGTGTGAATGCAAAATCAGGTAATTTAAAGCTTCTATTAAGAATATTTCTAAAAATGCACAATCAATTTCATGAGAAAAACTATATATTTCAAAATTAAGAAACGTGTGTGCTAAAGTCTGAATACAGTATGAGATGTAGGTGTGTGGCGAGCGAGGCTTCTGGAGTTGGACAGGTGTCTCCATTGGTATCCTTTCAAGTAGTAAACAGGACTGTTTCTTAGTGGCTGAGGCTGGATTGGGTGTGACTGGGAGCCACAGTTGGCCCTGGCTCCTCTCTCCTTAGGCAGTAAGGACTTGGCTAGAAACTGGCATATCTCAAACCCCCATCACCTCCACTGAGCTACTTTCGCAGCCCGATTTTGACACTTTCCAACCTCAAACAGGAAATTGGATGGCAAGTCCGTTTCTAGATCTCGTGTTTAGTTCCTTCTCAGATTATGATCAAGCTCCCAGGATTATGTAAATTATCTAGAGACTGCCTCCTTAACACTGAGGGACGCTTAAGAGGTGAGGGAGCTCCGAGGGTCACTGATTTTTGCACTCAGACCTTGTACGGTTTGCTGTCACAGGAGCAACGCTCTGCAAGAGTGGCCCCTGTCCTCCTGTGTCCATCCTGGCTGCCCTGCTGCCTGTCAGAGATGGGAAAAGACGGAGGGAAGGATGACACCTCTTCACTCCCTTGAGGGTGTGTATGAGGTCACCAAGCAGCTCTCTGGTGACTTCTCGGATTAGAGAAGTGGTGGAGAAGCAGGAGGGGAACTTCGGGTGGTTAGGTTTCTTCGGGTGAGGGTCTCGTTGAAGTGTGGCTTTGATCAGGAGAGGGGCTCTGGGAGGATGGCAAGTCTGCGCGTGAGCTTTCCGGGGAGCTTCAGCTGAGAAGGTGGTCGGGATGGTGGTAGGAGGGGAAGGTCCAGATGAGCGGCCATCAGGTGAAGACGGTGCGGCGGACAGCTGCTCACTTAGCGACCTGGCCGGGGACCGTGGCGTGCTTGGTGACTGCTGAGAGCCTTTAGGGTCAGGTCTGGAGTGAAGCCTTGATGTCTCCCATGCATCTTCACTTCCATCTCCAGCACCACACTCCGGCAGTACACACCAGCCACGCTGGCTGACCCACTGCCATGCCCTGGGCACTCTGCTTGGAGCACCCCCACTTCCTTCTTGGTGTGTGCGCTCGTCCTCCATGGGTCATTCTCCAGGACTTCTGCCTGGATCCCGGCAGTGTCGGTGCCCTCCATGGGCCCACGGACCCCGTGCACACCGCTTCGTTCCAGGGTTGTCTTGAACTGCTTTGTCCTTTCCCAGTGTTTACGACAACTATTTACTGCTAATAACCGTAACAAGACGAATCATTCGCGTTCATCAATGTTCCAGGCCCAGGATTCAGAGCAGCCCAGGCATTACCGCATTTATCCTCACAGCACCCTCGGAACTGGGGCTATTATTATCTTTTCTTTTAAAAGAAAGGTTAAGTTGGCCAGTATGCTTCAAAAATGTCAATGCATGAAAGACAAAGGAACTGTCCAAGGAACTGTCCCAGATTAAAGGAGACTAAAGATACATGACAGTTCAATGCGTAGGAGATCCTTTATTCTTGTGGATTATTACTGAGACAATTGACAGAATTGGAGTGTAGACACTGGACTAGATGATAGTGTTGTATCAATATTAAGGTGGCCTGAATTTGATCACTGAACTGTGGTTATGTAAGAAAACGTCCTCCTTCTTAAGAAATATTATGGAGTGAAGGAATGTCATACTCCTACTTACTCAAGTGGATCAGAAGGAAAATATGTACGTACAGATACAGAGAATGATAAAATGTGGCAATTTTTAAAAAGTGTTCCTGGTTGAAGACTGAGTGGTTTGCCCAACGTCCCATAGCTGGGGAGTGATGGTGCCAGGATTCGACCCAGGCAGATCGACTCCACTGCTGCCTGCAGCCGTGGAGACACCGATTCACCTGAGTGTCCCCTGCTCACGCATGAGCCAAGCACACTGCAGGCTCTCAGTGAATGCCTGTGAAGTTTATAAGTGAGCAAGACTGCACAGGTATGATGAGAGCAAGCGAAAGATGAAATACACAATTATTTTTTGATAATCTAAGTAATAATTTTGTGCACAAAAAACTTCGTGCCAGTGTTATTCTCTTTTTCCTTCTGTGTCTTGTACTTTCTTTTCTTCTGTCATTTGTGTTAGTTCTTGGTTGTATGTGTCCTGCTGAAGAAATAATGTTCCAAATGCATTAATCCAAAGCATGTGTGCAGAATTCTGTCCCACTGGACCTCCCTGGAAGAGCTGCCTGGCAGAGAGGCGCCAGCCTCACTCTTGTCTGTTCACTCTGTCCACTCAGATAATGCCTTTTTATTCAGCAATACTAACTGGCCACCTTCTTAGCCCATAATCCTTCTCTTCTGATGTGGCTACCCAGGCGTTCTCATGATGAGTACCCTGAACGCAGGAATGGATCAGGTAGAACTCAGGACGGATCCTCTTTATTGTTTGCTGTAAAATGTGGACCTCGTTTGACACACATGAAGGCAGAGGTGGAGCTGCTTATTAAAATGCTTTACAACTGATTTATTTATGCTCTGCCTGCGAGAAAGGATTTAAGTTAGAAAAAAATCCAACATTTGAATTCTGGGAAAAACCATAAAAGAGAAAGTTTTACTCTACAGAGCTCTTCAGAATTCTTGGCAGAAAGTGTAAAGAATTATAAATAATGGCATGGGCAGAGGGAAGGGAAAATTAAAAAGAGGTGTGAAAGGGGGAAAAACCCACTTCTCATCTGTATGTTGCCTGTCTTCCCAGGAATTTCCAGCAGGGGTGCCTCCGGGGCACCCAGAGGATTGATCTATTTCCCTTCTCTCACAGGGCCTCAGTGCTCTGGGCCTTCTGCTTTCTAGCAGGACCTAACTGGGGTCCCCATCTAGGTCCTCGGGTTCTCTTCAATCAACCTCTCTCATCTTAAACACTGCCTTCTTTGTGTTTCTTTCCTTAGATAATAGAATTCGAGCAGCTCTCCACTTAACACAGATGAAAACTCAGATAATTTTTTTTTTGCCTTTCATAAAAGAATCTTTATTTAGTACTTATCATATTGAAGGTTTAAGTGAAAAAGCTTGCTCTTTTTCTCCCTCCCAGGCCCGTTTACCTTTATGTTCGGGCCCTCAGCCAGACTGACAGAAAGTATCCGTAGCATTCCTGCCTCCTCTGCTCTGCTCAGGCCATCCCCTCCACTAGGAAGGCCCTGCCCTAAGCCCTTCTGCTCCCCAACTCCTGTGCATCCTTCAGAGCCCAGCATAATCTCACTTGCATCGTGCACTGACCACTTGAGCATGTGGGTCGCCACCTCTGCATCCTCAGCCCACGCTGCCCAGTGCTCCCTTTGTTAGGCCCGCCCTGCCAATCCTGCATTTCTACTGTGGCATCTCTCACTACAGCTGGCATCGCGGGTCGCAAGTCATAGATGCTCAACAAATGTTTGTTTGCCAGATGGTTGGTCGGGTTTTTCTGCAGGTTGGGGAAGTTGATGAGGTGGAGCCATTCTTCCAAAAAGGTGGTTTCTAACAGCAGAGGTGTAGGCCAGATATGCTTCCCACAGAGGGGAGAAGCCAGTGCTAGCTGCAGGCCTGCTCGTGTGAATGCCTTATTAATTGTGTCCTTCCTCAAGGTACAGACACAGTATGGGAGGCAGTATGCTCACTTCCTTGGGGCTTCTTTGTTTTTCAGATTGCAGAGCCTGAAGCCTGTGATCAGATGTATGAGAGCTTAGCAAGACTCCATTCAAACTACTACAAACACAAGGTGAGTGGGCCACCGTCTTTTATATTCCCAGCCCTCTGATAGGACGACCAATAAAAATGAGTGAAAATCTGATTATATTGATACATTGTTTGTAAAGAGTTGTGTGTATGCTACTTTCAAATGGAACCAGTAATTTTGACCAAGTCAACAAAAGTGCCTGGTAGAGGCTTTGGGGTCTAAATAAAAGCTATTTAGAACTATGAATAGAAGCCATATATTTGATATGCCAGTGTATGCTTCTGGGAGTGTCTTGACAACCTTTGGCTCTTACATGTATTTTCTCATCGGCTTTGATGGAACCGATATGTCCCCACCCTCTGGTGGTAAAGATGGGTGATTGGGAAAGGCCTGTCCTTTTCCACAGCTGGGCCCTGACATGATTACTGGCAAATTCCATGTAGCATGGTTTTTCCCAGGCTTGAAAAATATGTTCAATAACTCCACAAATTCAAATGGCCAGATGGACAAGCCCACAGAAGGGATTTCTTCTAAATCCTCCCTACTGAAAGTGTGGGTAGAGAGCAGCAGCGTGGCCATCGCCTGGGAGCCGGTTGGAAATGCAGGCTCGTGGGCCTCACCCAGACCTTTTGAAATCAGAGAGGATTCCTGTGTGCAGTGAAGTTGGACCCCACTCCTCCAGGCAGTACCGGTTCTTGCAATGCCAAGTTTTGACCTCAAGGTGGCGCTGCTCTTCTCCTGGCCCCGGTGAGCTGTGGTCAGAGAGCAAGGCTGCAGAACTAATCTTCCTTCTCTCCCTCTTTTTTCCTCTCTGCAACTGTGACCAGTACCCTCGCCCCAGAGACACCACCTTCAGTGGCCTGTCCGTGGAAGAGTACAAGCTGATCCTGTCCACAGGTATTGAAAGCACAGCTGCCTTTTCTGGTTGGTTTGCAAATGATTCTTTTGAGTTTGAGCAGCCAAGAGAAATTGTCTAATAAGACAGCTCTGCTTGATGGAAAGTCTTATGGAATATCCCAGAGGAAAGTCTGAAGCTACAGGACTCATGCCTTTTGGCCATAGAATGTGGAGAAGGTCAAAGGCATTATTTTAAAAAGAAAATCTATCTTTAGTGCTTTTAAATTCAAGACTGGGCAGCAGGGAACAGGGGAATACATATTTGCCAAATGGAAGTAGTTGAAATCAGGATGGAAGGAAAATAATTTTATTTTTATGGTCCTAAGGGGGCTTTATAAACAATGAGGGTTTTAATTAAAACAAAAAGCCATTCAATAAACGTGTATGGGGATATCCGCCTAAGAGTTATCTGACCCAGGGGACGGGGTCTGTGGGTTAGATACGAGTTTAACAAGGTGTATTTTAGAGTCATTGACAGACGCTGATTAACAAGAAAGGAAACGCCCTGCCAGCCCATCTCCTCCTTACTTCCCCGTCTCCATTGTTACCGAAGCGGGCAGGGGAGCCAGGGTTGAGGTAGGCAGGTACTGGAAAACTACTATTTTTATTGCCAAGGATATTGCATACAAAAATAGGCTAACCTTTTCTGACAGGGCACAGCCCTGAAACATTCGCCTTCTGGTACTTTAGAAATTTCTCCTTCCTTTTCTTCTGGCAGCCTTTACCAACTAAGTTTTGAGGATTTGGTCTTCTAGAAAACTCTTATCTTCTGAGCAGCTTAAAACCTGGTAACATCACTTGCCGTTGTGTGTTGACTCTGACTCTATTTTTATTATACTACTCTCTGGAAAACGGGTGAAGATGTTTGGCCAGATTCACTTTATGACAATTTTTTTTTTCTAATTTAAAAAATATTTTTAAGCAGCATGTCCCTGCTGGGGACAATCTTTTCTTTTCTTCTTTTCTCTTCTTTTCTTTTCTTTTCTTGTTGTTTTTTAATTATTTGCTCCCTCCCTCCAGCCAAATCTTTTTTTAATGTATGAATTGACTCCCATGGTCCCTGGTCCATGTAATTACCAGCATTGATGCACAGTGTCATTGTGAAGGCCCTGGAGAGTTTGAGCAAAGTTTGAATTTGAAATTAGAATGGGAGTAAGTTCCAGAGGCCCTGCCTGTGCCCTCTCCCTGTTAACCCTCAAGGAAACCTCCGGGAGCCGGGAGACAATGACGAAGGATGGCGGTGTAGGAGTCTCCACCGTTGTCGGCCTGTGCTGCAGCTTGTTCTGGCTGCGAGTTCAGCTCCAAGAAATTTGCTGATAATTTGTTTTCAAAGCAAGCCTTGTATTTTTGTTGCAGCTGTGTGGAGTGAGCTTATCAAATATTTACTCTTATAGGGCAAGAAAAGACCTGCAGCACCTTGTAGTGAGCGGCCGTGAGGGCCTGGCAGGTCTGAACTGCGGCCACGGTTTGGGTCCATGCGTGTCCAGCTGGGGTTGGAGTCATGGGAGGCACTGAAGGAGGCCTCATGGCTTGTGGGTGGACAGGGATGCCTCAGTGTCACACTTTGTGCTCCATGCGGCAACCTGGACTTCGGGAAACGCTTAGGTCAGGATGCTGGGCTTGGGGCTGAAATACAGTGTGTCCTAATTTAGGTAAGAGCCCACTAACGATTGTTAATAATGATGTAAGTTATCTTTTTTGTTCAGAAAAGCTATTCTTTTTCTCCAGAAGTTTTGTTAACAGATGAAAATTCAGTGTATGAAAGCTAAACAATGAGAATATGTAAATTTAAAATACAGGTAAGATTAGATATCATGGAACTTTAGCCCTGGAAAGACTTTAGACCAGTGGGTTCTCTACTGGGGCGATTTGGCCCCCCAGGAGACACGTGGCAATGTCTGGAGACATTTTTAGTTGTCACAACTGATGAGAGGGACCAGAGATGCTACTGGCATCTAAGTGTGTAGAGGCCAGGACGCTGCTGAACACCCTACAATGATGCACCAATCAACCCACGACAAATGATCTGGCTCGGTATGTCAACAGTGCCAGGGCCGAGGAACTCTGCGTGTAGGGAGTATGTTCCTACACAAGGGTCCTACCGGCTAGCACTCACCCCTCTTGCATTCAGAGTAGTAAAGATGGCTACCTTTTCATGGCCCCTACTGCCACAGTTCAAATCCCAGCTCTGCCACTTCATAGCTGTGCAACCTGAGCAAGTTACTTAACCTCCCTCTGCTTCAGTTTCCACAGCTGAAAAATGGAGTTAGGGAGTCTGTGTGGAGCAGGCTAAGTTTTTCAGTGAAGCATCTGGGCCTGTGGGTTGCACAGCGGGCACTGCAGGGCCATTTCTGTGCCCTCATGTGGAGCAGGGCAGCAGGCAGCACACCCCTGTTAGATGCCAAGGGTCAGTGAGGCAGGAGACTGCTGTGAGGGTGCAGTGTGCTGGGCACAGGGCCTAGCACGTGGTGCTCAGTCACCATGAGTGGTCATTCTGTCACCCTGTTAGATCTGCTTTTCAGAAGCTGGGTCTGCACGTCCCTTTTTCAGGAACACTGAAAAGCAAGACATCCTTGTGTCAGGAAAGCCCTGTGGGGCCAATCTACACTATCAAGTTTTATTTTATTTTATTTTATTTTTAAGGCTGGTCAAGTGAAGCAGTGGGAGTGGAGAAGGAACAAGGAATCTGTAACGGATCGTGATGAATTAATTGTAAACACCACTGCACTCGGACCAACCATCAAGTTTTAGACTTTAGTTTCTCTCTCTGTTTGGTTCCCCTTTTTACAGACACCTTGGAAGAGTTTAAGGAGATGAATAAAGGCATGTGGAAGAAACTGCAGGAGAAGTTTGCCCCCAAGGATCCTGAGGAGAAGCATAAGGCCTGGGCTCGGTCCTTGTCTCGCCCACGTACCTAAGCGTGGAGTCTCATCTCGCATGTTGCCATCGTCAATAAAACTGCCCCGATTTCCCCGACCTCATGGTTTGGGAATCTAATCTAGCCTTCACAAAAAGGAAGCCCTTGTTGCTCTAAAGAAAGTTTCAGCCCGAGAAGAGATGCCGTTTGAGATGTCTGCCGGACCGTTGGTCAGGGTAGGGAAGTCTCCTGGGGAGAGGAAACGCAGGTTTCCCTCTGGGCCCAACAAGGGAGGGTTAACAGGGCCTCTGCACAAGGTGCTTCCTGCGGCCACAGGAGCCCCCACCTCCCCAGGGGTCTGGCTGGCTCCCGGCAAGGTTCTCAGGCTCCCTTTTGTTGCAGGAGCTCTTGGGAGGACGCCAGAAATGGCAGTAAATATCTAAAAGGGCATCCTGTCGCAAACAGAAGCAGCAGGGAGGTGACGAGGCCGAGAGCTGCAAAAAACCTGCTTGGCACTCGTCCTCACTGACTCAGAGGATGGAGCTCAGGCCTCTGCCCGTGACCTTGCAAAAAACCTGTGTGCTAAGTTGGCTTAAGGACAGCGAAGCTCGAGACAGGCCTCGGTCAGGCAGGGCCTCAGGTTGCACTGTGGGCAGGTTCTGTGGGAGGCCACAGGACAGAGGCCTTGCTGGCTGGGGACACACACAGGGTCACCTTATTATTCCATTGAACCTTGGCTCTTACTGGTAGATGTTTACTTTCCTTTCTTGATCATCCTTCTGTTAAGAATACTGCTGGGAGAAGGGATAAATCTGGGGCCCACAGCACCCACTTGTACAAAGTGGAAGTGGGTTCTTAACCTTGTTTGTACCTAGGTTCCTCAGCATGTTCTGAAATGCATAAAATAAATACACTAGGATTACAGTGGAAACCCGCTATACTGAAACACGGCTCTGCCCGGAGCCCCTGGCTGAGCACGGCTGTGAGACAGGCTGTTACTCAGAACAGCTCTGCAGAGGCCAGGCCAGCGGGGAAGGGCTCATGTTGCTGTCCCCTGCCAGTGTGCCCCGCTTCTTAATGCCCACAGCCCCAGGGGCAGTACAGGAACCACATCCCTTTTTAATGGACTAGATTTTTATTAATTTATTTAAGGCAATTAACATATTAGTTCTCAGACCAAAGAATCTGTAAAACATTACACCAAAAGGAGAAAAAACAAGCAGTCAGAAAACAGCCACTCTAACACAGCTCAGCTCTCGTCACATAGGCGTGCAGCTCTTCCCCAGGAAGCCTGGGAAAAGGCAGGTCCCAGGAGCAGGGCTGTCCCTCCTTGAGCCATCAGGCCACCTGAAGCGGTGCCAGGGGTGGCCTGGCCATGGACAGCGCGGTCTGCGTACTGTCTACAGCAGATCCGAGGCACGGAGGGAGCAGTGCAGCCGTGGGCAGACTGAGCACAGCGCCCATGGAATAAGTTAAATAACAAAGCCCTAAAATCACTAGTAACGGCATCACTGCCGCCTCCCCTAGCGGCAGGCAGCAGCCAAATGTAGTGCTTGGAGATAAAGAGATGAGCCCACTCCTAACTACCCACGGGGAGGGCTACACAGGGATGTCAGTTACTGCTTTAAGGGACAAAGGTCTCCAGGACTTTTCTTCCTCTAAGGCATTAAGGTAAAGTGAGTCCCGGTGAACTTTCTTGAGTCTTTCTGCAAGGTCTCTAGGCAGGACTGTCAGCCCTGAGGCTCCCTCCATGCTGGGTAGAGGCTGGGTTGGTGTGGGCGTGTCTGGCAGACTGGCCAGGCCACCCAACCAGAGAGAAGGCGCCGTATTGTTCCCAGTCACAGTCTCCAGTGAGGACCACCCCGTCGGGGCCTTCAGCGCTGTCCTTAGCGGCTCATGCAGTTCTGGACATCCACGAAGCCCAGGCGTTGCCTGCGTTTCCGCTGCTCCGTCATCTAGGGTTAAACAGACGACAAGAGGTCCAGTCTGGGTGCCCAGCACCCTTCGTTCTGTGGGTGCCACGGAAGGGTTGGTGCCTGCCCTTGCCTGGTGGACGCAGCTGCCGGTTGCCCTGCGAGCAGGCCAGGGGCCCTCAGGGTGCTGCAAGGATGTCGGCTCCAAACCCTCATTCTCAGTTAGCATGTCACACACCCGTGATTTGGTGCAGCTGGGAAACCACCCCACCTAACAGCCACTGCCTAATCCTCTTGTAATCGCTGCCAAATGCAGAGGAGGATGCTCCGGATGAGAAAGGAGCTTGAGAAGCAGAGGGGTGCCTTAAACTCCCCAATCTCCAGTGAACCCCTCGCAAGGACTCCCTGCAGCTGCAGGAGGACGGGGACAGGAGGCAGGGAGGGCCCCATGCCCCTCTCCAAGGTTCCACTTGGCCTGGTCTTTCAGGGGCATGGAGCAGGGATTATGAACCCCAGTCTGGCTCGCCAGAGGGGAGAGTGTATTTGGAACCTGCCAGAAGGGAGGCCCACAGGGAAGATAGGGCTGGGGGAGCACCCTGCACCTCCTCACCCACATGGCAGGCTGAGGCTCCCCCTCGGTGGCAAGGAGAGGGAAGGGTGCACACCTGCTCCTTGAGCTCGTTGAGCTGGGTAGTGAGGTGGGACACCAGCTTCATGGTGGAGTTGAGCTTGTCCTGAAGAATCCGGATCTCATTCTGTTCCCCCTCACCCTCGTTGCTCACGAGGGACATGGCCCGCATCCGGGGGAACCAGTCCAGGTTTTTGTTCTGAAAAACATCACTAGTAGGGTGAACAGGCTTGGGCCAGGCCTAGGAAGGCCTCTAGAAAAACAGTAATGTGTGGGGAGGCTTCTGCCACACCCTTGACAAAATTACTCGCCAGGGATGTGTCATGGGAAAATCTGAATTGACCTAAGTTCTCCCCAGGGCTGGAGTGAGCTGGCAGGGAACCCTCTGCCACTGTGACGGGCGGACTTCCGTTAGGTGGCCTTGCCAGCTGAGTTTGATCCTTCAGTGGTGTCAGCACCATCTGTTTACTCTCAGCACCCCAGGAGAGGTGGGGGCAAGGCCTCTGCACCCAGACCCTGAATCTCCTTCCTTCCTTCCTCCCACCCAACAAACGCCCCACAAGATGCGAGTCAGACGGCAAATTGAGGGAAGGGGAGGCTCTGCTGAGGTGGGCGGGCACGTGACACCTGTCTGGCGGGGGCGGGGGTAGGGAGAAGCCACATCTCCCAGGACAGAAGAGAGGTGGAGGAGTGGGGAGGGAGAGGGCACCATGCAGTTTTCTGGTTCCTGGTTGCAAGATGTGAATTCTCAGACCAGCACATAAACCTTACTCAAAGATCAGTTCAACACACAGACTAGAAGACAAATAGAACTCCCCTTCCTTCACGATCCACTGCCTGCGCTCCCTTCACCGCTGCAGACACTGGACAGATTACATTTGATTCCTCTAAGTCTGATCATTTTAAGATTTTCCAGGCTCCCTCTTGGCCCAGGACCATCCAGACTTTGGGAAGCCGGGTTCCTTGCCAAGTTAGACAGCTCCCTTGGAGTGACCCACAGATCATGGGCCATGGGCAGGGGACCCTGCCCACATCTCAGCATCACCGTGCCCACAGGCCCGGAGACACTATGCTTGTCCTTCGGGCATGACGGCCTTGTGGTGGGCTTTTTCCTGACACCAAAAAAGCGAGGACCCCTCCACAGCAGTGGACAGTTGGCAGGGCTCCCACGCCGCTGAGGCTGCCTCCAGCTGCTCCCCTGTTCCCCTGCTGACCTTTCAACAAGTGTCTGCAGCTGTCCCAGGGCAGCTGTGGCCACTCTTCTCCAGGGCCCAGGGGACACAGCAACTTTGACTCCAGAACACCCGGTTTGGGCCCGCAGGCGCCACACAGCCCCTGCTCACACCTTAATCATCTGGGCCACGTAGCTCTCGGGGCCCGTGTAGTCTGTCTTGTTTTTCACGCGGACCAGCACGATGAAGTATAGGTAGTTCCACATGTTGTGCTCCAACTTGATGTGCTCCTCGAATGACACCGTCTTATTGTCAAACTTGTCCCTCTCCAGACCTGAGGGTGCAGAGGGCAGGGATGAAACCGTCAGCCTCCAAGAGCCACTGTGGGGCCACCTGCTGGACGGGATGCAGCCTGGGTGCAACGAGGGCATCTGTTCCCGTGATGAATGCTTCCGACACACTCTGGGCTATTTGGGTCACTTCTATTTAAAGTACCAGCCACTTAGCCTGGAGATCCTGCCCCGCCACAGCTGCAGACTCCTGCAGTGGCAGCCGAGGGCTCTGGGGGCAAACACCAGAATTCCCAAAGCTCCCAAACCCAGGGGAAGCAGGAAGGGCTGGAAAAGGGAGGTCCTGCAGGTGACACCTGCCCCTTAGTCTGAGGTGGCTGGTGAGGGGACCAGCACTTCGTACCAGGGGTGGGAAAAGCACTGGACCGAGTCTGGAAGCTTGAGGCCACTGCCTGGCTTCAGCTTTCACCTGTAAACCGAGATTTCCCACTCTGTTCCGTTACGCCAAGTTCAGACCGGGTCATGTTCTCGGTTCTGGGCTGAGCAAACTGAGCCTTCCAGCCCCCAGTCCCAGGGCAGGGTGCCCCAGTGCGCAGGCCCCTGCCGAGCAGGAACTAGGCCCTCACCACAGATGAAGCACGTCGTCTTGAGAATCTCCTCCTTCTTCTGCTTCTCGCTACGCAGGTCGGCAAAGGTGTCGATGATCACCCCAAAGATGAGGTTCAGCACAATGATGATGACGATGAAGAAGAACAGGAGGTCGTAGACTACTCGGGCCGGGAAGAGAGACTCCTGCAGGGGTGAGACAGTGGTCCCCAAACTCACTGGCAGGACAGGACTCAGGCAGGGGGTCAGGGCTGTGACAAAGGGGCCCACACCCCAGCAGAAGGAAGTGAGGGCCTCGGGCTCCAGGGGCCATGAATATGGCGGAGTGGACCCACCCCGGCTCCCTGGAGCAAGAACTGCAACCAGAGCCCTCAGTCTGGACTAGCACAGAGCAGACTCAGACAGGACCTGCCAGGAGGAAGCCCTGTCGAAGGAGTGTGGCGTGGGGAGGTAGGGCTACAAGTCTCACCTTGTCTGTGCCCCTGACTTTTGACTAGGGGAAGAGCCAGCTCTGAACTCCTCTGCCCCAGCCTCGGGACGCCTGGCCTCACACATTCTAGAAACCCTCAGTCTGACCAGGGAGGCGGCTTCTCCCTCCCAAGCAACTAGGGAGGACTGCCCTTCAGGGAATGCTGGCTGCCCAGGCCAAATCATGAGGCCGACTCGGTCCCCCGCCCCCGCCACCGTGCGCCGTACCAAGCCAGTGGCCCCAGCAGAGCCCTCCGCTGCCTGACTCACACCTTCCCCAGCCCTGGGGTGAGGTTTGGCTGCCAAGGTCTTTCCTCATGGCACCCACAGTGAGCTGTGGGGGCAGGGGGCCAGCTGGCGTGGAGAGCAGGGAGGGGGGTACAGATGAGAGGGGCTCAGCACGGAATGTCTGGGGGAGGCCAAGGACAGGACCCTGCACATTTGCTGATCCGGATGGGCTTGGGCCCGTGGATTTGGGGTGGGGCGGGGTGCTCACATCTTTGGAGGGCTTGCGGAGAATGTCACCCACACCGCCACCATTGCGCAGCCCGTGGTTCATGACAGTGACGATGCACATCAGCAGAGTGTCACAGGCCCTCTCTGTGCTGTCCAGCTCCCCATCCTCTGCAAGCAGACAGCGTGCTCATACTTGGGCCACCTTCCCCCCAATCCAGACTCCCGCAGACACACTGCTCTCACCTTCTAGGACCTCGGGCACCGAGACCCCTGAGACGCAGTCCATCTTGTCCCCACTGCACGTGCCCACAAAGGTAGTAGCTCCATGTGGCATCCCCAGGGGGCTGGCTGGAGGGAGTATGGATGGAGGTCAGCAAGAGGCCCAAATGTCTGGCCTTATCATCCCCTGGCTCTGTCCCCCACCCACATCCTCCAGGAAACCTTCCCAGTGCTGCCAGCTCTCCACTGGCTGGCTACAGTGAAGGTTCTTCATGCCTCTGGGCCCCCTGGGCTGCACACTAAGGGCAGGGCGGGGTTCCCATATCCCCAGGCCTGGCACACAGCAGCCCCTGCAAACACCGAGTTTAACATGAATGACAGCGTCTGCCCACAAGGGGCCCCAGCTTCCAAGCAAATGGCTCTGGGCCTGAGACCCAAGGCGCTCCCACCCGCTTGATCTGCCCCAGGAAAGAGGGAGGCCACGCCTGCCCAGACGCAAGAGGAGAAACAGGGAGCCTGGGGGACAAGCACTGCGTGTAGGTCGTGGTCCTGACGCCAGTCACCTGTGAGGCCCAACCCCGTCCCACACACCCCCGCCAGGAGAGGAAGCCCCCAAGACCTCTGGAGCGGTTGTCGGGGAGCCGGTCGACCTCGAGGATGAAGTCGTCCTTGAGGAAGAGGAAGCCGACGATGGAGAAGAGGTAGACCAGGATGAGGGCCAGCAGGGCAGTCAGCAGGATGGAGCGGCCATTGCGGGTCACGCTCTTGATGACGTTGAACAGTGTCTCCTCTCGGTAGATGAGGTCAAAGAGCTACGGGACAGGGAGGCCGCCTTGAGGCGCTGGCCAGCTGATCTCGCTGGGGATGCCGATGGTTTCCCCAGGCCCCTCCACTGAGTAACGGAGCTGGGCAGGCCTGTCGGGAGCTTCTTAGAGGAGCTTCTTAGAGGAGCCTGGAGCTCGAAGGCCACAGAAAGGAAGGCCACAGGGGATGGCATGAGGGGTGAAGTGGGTGAGCGAATACCAGCCACAGAGGAGGGACTGGCAGCTCTTACAGCACACTCGCCACGTGCCAGAAAACACTCTAAGTGCTTTTCATGCATTAGCTCATTTCATCCTCACAGTCATTCTAGAAGGTAGGGGCTGTTATTATCCCCATTTTACAGACGGGGAAACTGAGGCATGGGGCAATTAAGAAACTTGGCCAAAGTTACACAGCTAAGGCCGGGCGCGGTGGCTCACGCCTGTAATCCTAGCTCTCTGGGAGGCCAAGGCGGGCAGATTGTTTGAGCTCAGGAGTTCAAGACCAGCCTGAGCAAGAGCGAGACCCTGTCTCTACTAAAAATAGAAAGAAATTAATTGGACAACTAAAAATATATAGAAAAAATCAGCCGGGCATGGTGGCACATGCCTGTAGTCCCAGCTACTCGGGAGGTTGAGGCAGGAGGATCACTTGAGCCCAGGAGTTTGAGGTTGCTGTGAGCTAGGATGACGCCACAGCACTCTAGCCCAGGCAACACGGTGAGACTCTGTCTCAAAAAAGAAAAAAAAGTTACACAGCTAATAGTGGCCAAGCTGGATGCAAACCCCTGGTCCAGCTCCAGAGTCCAGGCTAGAATCGTCATTCTACAGGAGGGGTCAGCGGGGGCCAGGCCAGAGTCAGGCGAGGAAGACTCTGAAAATCCACTCCTCCTAGCCATGCAGCAACAGGACTGGACAGACTGGTGCTGGGAAACCGCTGGCCACTCATGGGGCACCCCACCCGCCCGTGCCCCAGCCAGCCAGCCAGCGGGCCTCACCAGGATGCTGTAGAAGAGCTCGTGGGCGAAGAGGCCCAGGACGCTGGTCAGGATGTAGCCCACGTGGTAGAGGAATTCCATGTCCATGACCATGGCTTTATAGCCCCGGATGAAGGTGCCACGGTTGCCCACGAAGCTCACCACAAACACGATCTTGTTGGTCAGCTGGAGGCGAGTGCGGGCATGGGCGTCAGTGCCCCACCACCCACCCTGAATCCCCCCGCCTGCCACCATGCCCAGCAGATGCCCAGCTCAGAGGCTGGAGTTCCAGCGGAATGAAGCAGCTTGGGGGGCCCGTGACTGATGGGACGGCACCCAGAAATGCATCTGGACCCCTGGGACTCAACACAGAAGCCCCTTAGGTCCTTAGGCCCAGAAAGAAAGTGAGGCACAGGTAAAGGAGGGTGGGGGCAGAGGTGCCCCTGGCCTTTACAGTGACTGGGTGAATTAGGAAAGGCGCTTAATTTCCATCTGTTAAGACACTGTCACAATATGCAAATCTTTGCGGTCCACAGCACGAACAGTGCCTTTGCGCAGCGCACAGCCAGCACAGTGTACGTGCCCCGAGCTGGTGCTCTAAAGTGACTCCTCTCTGCCTCTAAGCACAGGTGACCCAGTTGTCAAGGGAGAGGGAGGAGGCACAGGGTGGCCCCAACTGCTGATGTTTGATGAACTTGAGGTCCCAGCAGAGAGGAGGGGATGGGACAGAGCAGCAGCTGCTGGGACAGCAGGCCAGCTTCAGGTCACTGCAGGGTGAGCCCGGGCTGGCCTGGGGACGGGGCCCCCGGCACTCACGTTGAGGGCACCCAGGATGTTGAGCGTGGGCCCGATGCCCAGGTAGTAGATGGAGCGCAGGATGAGCGCCACGATGAGGGGCCGGATGCTGTAGCGCTTCGTGAACAGGGCCGCGATGGAGAAGCAGATGAGGATCCAGAACAGTAGGGAGATGAGCGGAGAGCCCAGCACACCTGGGGGCCAAGGCAGGTGAGCAGCGCTCCGTCAGCCCACCACCACCCTAGCGTGGTCCAAGAGGCACCGAGAAGCCACCCTCCTGGAAGCCTTCCCTGTTAGTTCCTGGCGCCTGTTTTAGCCTCCTCTGTGACACCCGCACCTCTGCGCCTAAGGGGGCCGATCCACGTGATGCTGCCGTGTCTGGTTTCTGGCTCACGTATCTTTGTGTGCGTGTGTGTGCGCACACGTATATGCACACGCCAATGCCCATAAAGTCAAAAGACCCTGCCTGTCCCCTCACCACACCTGTGTCTCTCTGTGATGGGGTGAGAGCCCACAGGCAGTGCCAGCAGTGCTTCTTGCACTCTGTACCTGGGCCCCAAGGCTCTGCCCCAGCCCAGGCGGGAGGTGTGGCAGGCTCCCAGGACCCTGCCCGCCAGCCCCGCTCCTCACCTGTGGATGCGCCCTCCATGTAAGGGTAGAAGAAGGCAATGATGATGTTGATAAACACTGCCAGGTTGAAGGAGATGCTGCCCCACAGGGTCATGCGGCGAGAGAACCAGTAGATCAGCGGCATGCCTGGGGGAGGAGGGTGGCAGTGAGCTGCTGTGGGGTCCTGACAATCACCCTCTGCTGGCCCCAGGAGGGGTCCTGCTGCCTGCACAAGCTGCAGGCCACATGCAGGAGGAAGACTGGTTGATGGGAAGAGCTCCTGGTTGGGGCTGGGTGGGCAGGCCTAAGGGGGCAGCAGTGAGCAGCTGCGGGACCGCCCTGCCCTCCCGCCCCACGGGGTGCTCACTGCGGAGCTTGCGCTGCCACTCCATCTCGTTGTGCAGGAAGGAGGACTGGTCGAAGAAGTCGCTCACTTTGCTGCCCTGCTCGTCCTGCTCCGTGGTGGTGAAGAGCCGGTGCTTGGTCTCCTCGGTCAGGAACTGGCAGATGCCGGGCACGGGGAACACGATCTGCTCCATGCTGCGGTCCTGCCGCACGATCTGGGCACACAGCACCTGGTCACACCTGGCCGAGGCACGCACTCACCCACCCCCCTGCGCGAGGGCCCACCTCGATCTGGGACGTGTGGTTCTCATAGTAGGCCAGGGGGTCCTCCTCCTCTTCCTGCGCTGGCGCCGAGGACTTGAGCATCTGGGACAGCTGCTTATTGTTGAGGCTGAGCTGAGGTAGGGAGGGCGCCGAGGTCATGCCCCAGATCCCACAGCCAGGCCTGGCACCCGACCCCCACCTCCCAGGCCTGAGCCCAGCTCGGAACTACACCCCAGCAAGGATCCCCCAGGCCAAGCCCAGCCCAACCAGGACCCTGCTCCAAGGGTCTGTGCCAAAGGGAGGGGAGCGGGAGAGCCATGGCCAGAGACTCCCATAGGACAGTTGGTGTCCTCCTCAGTCCCGCCCAAGTGCAGCTGGGGGCCTGCACGAGGCTTCCACACCCACCAGGCCTTGCTTCCCCGTCTAAGTCTGGGTTTCAGCCCTGGCTGCCAGACCCACTCCCCGCCACCCATCGGCCCTGCCTCGGCCCCAAATCCTAGCCTGGCTCTCAGGTGCTAGGGCCTCACTCAGGTCCCCATCGCAGCTCCTCCGGAGTTCCTGGGTCCGCCCCACCATCCCAGATTCCAGCCTGACCCTCAGTCCTCAGCTCTGCCCTTCTCCCCAACCCGGTCATACCCCACCCTCAAATCCCAGCCCGGCCCCCAGGTACGAGCCCAGCCAGTCTCCGCCCTGCCCAGCCTCAGCCCCCACCATGGAAGAGATGCCCTCGGCCTCCTCCTCTTGGATGCGCTTCACCGGCTTGAGCAGGTGCTGCAGCTGTTTGTTGTGCCTGGAGAGCTGAGTGAGAAGGCAGAAGTCACCGGGTGTGGTGGCTGGGGGGCATGGCCGCCAGGGCTGGGGCCCCAGGTGGAACTGGTACCTGCAGCGCCAGGATGTAGATGTTGTGGCCCACTTCACGTGGGCTCACCTCCGAGTTCTCACGCTCCTCCTCCTGCAGGTAGGCCTTCTTGATGACGTCCACCTGGCGGGGCAGCACCTGCTTGAATACCTCTTCCTGGGGGTAGGGCCGGCTGGGCCCGATCCCCATGACACACCGGCCAGTCCCGGCCCCCCGCCCGCAGCCCGGCCTCACCAGCTCCTGGGGCCGCAGGCTGATGAGGATGCGCTCAGCGTTCTCACTGTCATGCCGGCTCTCCATCAGCGCCAGGAGCAGCTTGGACGCGTTGTCCTGGTGGAGGGGCGGGGGTGGGGCAGGCCACAGTCTGAGGGCCTCCACCACGCCCCACACGACCTCCCCAAGATGTGCCATGACCTTCCCACCCCCGTCCTCCCAGGCCTACTGGGAAGTGTCCCCATAACCACCCCACCTGGGGCCTGCCTTCACCCCCACCTTCGCCCCACCCTGTGGCAGACACACTCCACCACCCAGACAGCAGGACGTCCTCAGATAAACCTGGAACATGTTTGTTTCTAGAGCAGGTGTATGTCCCAGCATGTTTGCTCACACACGTACTCCTGTGTGCATATAAACATGCATAGGTAACACACATGCAGCCTGCACGCATTGGCACACACCACACATCACACACACCACTGTGCACACTCGACAGTCACGTATGCGTGTACACCCAGGCCTACCACAGGCCCCACCTTGAGCTGCAGCACCAGGTCCATGCGGTACTTGGACAGGGGGCTGATGTCGTTGAGGATCAGAGCAGTGATGATGTCTATGCCGTTGGACTCGTGCGTCACGATGCAGGTCTGGCAGGAGGCAGTGGGGGCACATGGGGCCCAGGTCCTCAGCACTGCAGCGGCGGCTCCAGAGGCCTCAGCCTCCATCCCTGCCCCAGCCGGCTGCATCCGCCCGCACGTCCACACTGCCAGCCCAGCTCCAAAATCCTAGCCTGGCTCTCAGGTGCTAGGGCCTCACTCAGGTCCCCATTGCAGCTCCTCCGGAGTTCCTGGCTCCACCCCACCATCTCAGATTCCAGCCTGACCCTCAGTCCTCAGCTCCAACTCCCGTGACGGCTCACCTGGTTCTCATGGCAAGGGCCCTGGCAGTACTCAGTGAGGGTCTCCAGGGTCTGGATGACGAGGCCCACGTTGTCCTCGTTGATGTAGAGTCCCAGCAGCCCCAGGCCCCCCGTGGTGCTGCCGCACATGATGTCCAGGAACTGCAGGGTCTCGCACACCAGGTTGTAGTTGGTCTTGTTGTTCTGACAGCGCAGGAAGTTCTGCAGAGCACAGAAGGGAGGGCACAGCGCGGCTGCAGCAGGCGGGGCGAGGCCAGCCTCGGGGGCGTGATCCTGTGTGCTACAGGGGTGGGGTGCCAAGGCCAGGGGCAGGGGAAGGGGCAGGGCATGGCGACGCGATCACCTGCAGGTCCCGGTTGTGGTTCTCGCACAGCAGCTGCAGAAAGCGCAGGATGGGCTGCATGATGAGCACAGATGTGCCCATCTCATTGCTCTGCACGCGCTCGCCCACTTCGTGCCCCCGGCGCAGGCTGAGGCCCAGTGAGTAGCGGGATGAGGAACTGGGCATCGAGAAGGAGGCCACGCGGCCTGCGGGTGAGACCTGGTCGGTGAGGCTACGGCTGCCAAGGAGCACCAGCCCCTCGCCCCCACCCTGCATCCCTCCCTGGGCCGTGCACAGCTCCTCCTGTGACCCCACCTCCTCCTGCACCCTGTGCCCCTGCCCTGCACCCCTGACCTTTGGCAGTGGCATCTGCTGGCTCTCGGTCCTCGCGCGGCTGGCTGCCTAGGTCATTCATGTTGACTGCCACCGTGGACTTGGTCTCCTGCTGGGCCCGCTTCATGCGGTCATGCAGCACCTTGAAGAAGCGCTCTGACTTCTTGTCGCTCGTCATCAGGTTGTAGAAGGATTTCTGGAGGTGGACAGTGGGGCGGGGAGCAGCCTCAGCACCGGGCCTGGCTCTACGCAGCCCATGGTGAGGCCACGAGGGCCCCACTCTCTGCTACAGGGACAGGATGGGGCAGATGGGTCCCCAGACGTGTCCAAAGCAGACTGAGGTAGGCGGGGAGACAGAAGCACCTCTGTGCCCTGTGACTGAGGCCAGTGTGGGGCGAGGGGGCTCAGGACCATCAGAGGCGGAAGGGGAAGGGCCTGTTAGGCCAAACTGCTGTCACTGCGACGTGGAGGCCTGCACTAGCCCTCACCAGCCCTGCAGCTGCCGGGTGCCAATGTCTGTCCCCACACAGCACCCAGAGGGGTCCCTTCAAGTCCGAGTCACGTCCTTCCTTTGCTCGAAACCCTGCAGTGACCCCATTCCTCCAGAAGGAAAGCCACAGCCTCCCAGTGTCCCCGAGACCACATGATGGCCTGCCACCTCTGCCCCACACCAGCCACAGCAGCACGGCTACGTTATGGCCTTGGTGCCAGCTGCCTGCTCTGCCCCGCGTGTCCCTGCGCTCGCCTCCGCTTCTCCGTTCACGCGATCCCACCCCAGGGGCCTTCCCCAACCGGCCCGTTACAGCAACCCTGCCCTGCGCTCCACGAGCCCCTTGCCCGAGTCAGCCCAACACGCTCTCCACGTTACGTGTGGACTGTGCTTATGGACTGTTGCCGCCACCGAGATGCAAGTACCAAGGCAACGTGGACTGTTTTGTTCACTGCTGATCCTCGGTGCCTAGAACACTGCCGGGCACACAGACGGTGCTCAGCGTCGATTCATCAAATGCATGAACGAATGAGGATAAAGCAATGAGAGAGGGGTTTTGGAGGAGGTAGGTAGGCCTAAGTTGGGGACAGAGGCGGAGGAGGATGTGACAGAGGCAGAGAGGCAGGAGCACGTGGACTTGACAGGCAGGACGGCGAGGAGGCAGGCTCAGGCCAGGGCGCGGTAGAGGGATGTGGGGGACAGTGAAGGGGCTGCATGACATGGGGCAGATGTGGGGTTGGAGCTGAGCTGCCCGTGGGTGGCCAAGAGTTGCGCTGGCCACCAGCACCCAGGCCTGCAGCCAGGCCCCCACAGCCTTGGTGACTTGGCACACCTGCCCCACCCCCCAACTGGGAAGCGCCCACCCAACGGAAGTGAGAGTCTGGCCCCGGGCCCACTCCACCTGGATCTCGGTGTTGCCGCCGTCCAGCAGGCGGATGGCCAGGCCGATGCTCTCCTGGAAGATCTTCTCGTTCTTGGTGCTGGTGATGAGGTCACATACCAGCTTGGTGGCCCCCTCCTTGTCCAGCCGGCACTGAGTGGCTGCAATTGCTGACCAGTCTTGGTCCAGGCCTGGAGGCGACACCGGCTTGAGGGGCACTGGTGGGGCAGGGGAGGGAAGCGAGGGCCCACGGCCTGGGTGAATGGGCACCTGCAGGCAGGGCAGGGGAGGGCGGTACTGACCGGTGCCCATGGGGTCTGGAAGGTCCCCTCTTGAGCTGGACTTCCGGTTCTGGAGGTAGTTCTGTAGCAGCATCTTGCGCAGCTGGTTGCCCTGGGGGAGGAGGGGAGTGAGGCTCCGAAGTGCGCATGCCGCGCCGTCTAATGACCAGCCTGACAGTGCCGGCCCTGAGCCCCTGGGCCCTCCCGCCTGGCCCCCGGTGCTCGCCCCCCGGCACTCACCCGCTCCCCATACTTGTTCTTCTTGAGCAGCATCTGCTGCAGGGTCCGCAGCACCTTGATGCACAGCTTCTCCTCTGACGCCATGAGGTCCTTGGTGTGCTGGATCAGCCTGGGCCGGGCGAGAGCGGGGCACGGGCAGTCCCGTGCTGCCTCCCTCTAGCCACTTCCCCACCCTGGCCCAGGCAGGCACACCCCCAGGCCCTCTGAGCCAGGCCGCTGAGCCCCCACTGCCCCCACGCCCTGGCCCGGCATCCCGCTCACTTGGACAGGAAGCCGCCGCTCTCGCAGCGCTGGAAGGCCTCGCTGCCCTCCAGGAAGAGCAGCTCAGGCCAGTGCAGGACGTCCACCAGCACGGACAGCTCGGCCTGCACCAGGGGCTTCAGCCGCTCTTCCAGGGCGGTGATGATGTCCTGGGGTGAGCCGGGCAGCGTCACCACCAGGCCCAAGGGACGACCAGGGCTTAACCACCATTCTCCCACCCGAACACCTGACAGCCCCACTGATTGCCGTGCCTGTCTGAGGGACCCCGGACCCACAGAGAACAAAGCGTGACAACTGTCGGCTCAGAGCCCCTGGCTGGGAGCCACGAGACCTGGCTTTTCTCCCAGCCCCTCCTCTAGCTGTGTGACCCTGGGCAAGCCCCTGCCCTCTCTGAGTCTCGGTGTCCTGCCACACGGGGATAACCCGGCACACCCCCTCTACAGGCCAGCGAGACAGTGGACAGAAATGTGCTGCACAGACGGGAAGGTGCTGCAGAGTGAGCTCCAACCCACCAGCAGGCCCCGGGTTCTCTGGGTCCTTCTGGAACGAGGCCCTACAGTCCCCTGCTGCAGCCCCTTCCTGGAAGTGTGGGCAACACAGGAAGGAACATCCCTGAGAACCTGCCCTTCCAAGGGGGAACAGCCGCTGAGTCGACCGAGAGCTCCCGCAGCAGGTGCCGGGCAGCCCCACACCCACCTGTAGCTTCTCGATGATGTTCTTGTAGTCCCACTGGTTGGCGGTGGGGGTGACGCGGGGGAAGGCCCGCGTGGCCGCCTTGTAGCTGGAGGCGTTCCGCTGGGCGGCGGCCGCACAGCTGGCCCCACTGCTGAGCAGCGCGCTGATGTGGGCGTCCAGGTCCATGGGCAGCAAGATGGCCCGGCCCTTGGCTGGGTGGGGAGAAGGGGTGCTGGAGGGCTGGCATGTGTGTCGGGGGGCGGGGGTTGACCAGCTGCCACACTGGGGACGGTGAACTAGACCAAGGGTCTGGGCTGCAGGGGCCCCCACCCTGGCCCCCCCTAGAGGGACCGAGGTGCTCTCTTCCCCTTGTTAGGTTAAAGCAGAGAGTTTCTGCCCTTTGACTCCACCCTGGTTCTACTCGGACCCCTCACTCCTCTCTCCCTCCTTCCTTCTCCTCTCCCCGACTGCTCCTAACCCACAGACCCCCTCCTCCCTGAGACATTTGTAAACACAAAAAACTAAAACAAGCAAACAAAAAACTCTGGCTGGGGAACGTCACCCAGCATTCTCCTCTGGGGAACTGACTCAGAGGAGAAAACAGCTTCTCTCAACTGCCGAGACGCCAGGCAGACGCCACGCAGGACTCACTGAGGACTGGGAGCAGGAGACGGGCGAGCTCAGGGATAGGTGTCTATCATGAGCGCAGGCGTCCCTGAGGTGGAGGGCAGGGAGGGGCGGTGGGAGCTGAAAGTGCCCCAGCACACTCACCCACCATGGCGAGGGTCCGGATACAGGCCTCCACCGAGCCCTTGTGCTGCTGCTGCAGCCAGGGACAGTCGAGGAGCCGCGTGGTGGACTGCAGCAGCTGCACCACGATCGTCTGGTGTGTCTGCAGGAGCACACACCGCCGCTGCTGCAGTTTGGACCGCACCCCCTGGACAGCCCCAGGCCAGTGACCAGGGTGCACTGAGAATAGGCGTGGGTGGAAGGACACGGCCTTCGCTAGCCACCGTGTGCCTTTGTGCCAGATGGGAAAAGGCATCCCCATTCCCTCCAGCAGTGCACAACTTGCCCAGCTGTACACAGCAGCCCTGTGAGTAACTCCCCAAGGTCCAAGCCTGCGGCTCACAGCCATTTTGCTGACCATTTAAAAAATTTCTTAAATAAATTAATGTTGTGAAAAGGTGATACATTTATATGGTTCAAAACCCAAAAGGTTATCAAAAGGCATACTTTGAGACCTCTCTCCCCTGTCCTTGTTCCCATCACCCTCATCCCTACATCCTGCTGCCTGCGGCTGGTCAGAGAGGGGGAAGGCTGACACAATTTACTGACACGAAGGTATCCCAGGACCCAAACAAATGTGCGTCAAAATAAACTCACCCTTGCTGGGGGGTGGGACCCAGCATTTTTTTTTTTTTTTACCACTCTCATAAGCATATTCCCACCCCAACGCCTTTAAGTAGCTCCTACTATCAGTTTCTTACATACCCTTCCAGTGTTTATGACTTAGGTAGCGTAGCGGGGTCTTCCTAGAGGAACCCGGCTCTGTTTCACTCAAGCAGCTCTGGGGCCGAGAACTGGCTCACGTCTGGGAATCGGGGGGTGACTGAAGGGCCGTGACTCTTTCCGTGATGCAAACCACACTTCTGTGCACTAGCCTAGAGCTTTTCTGCTTACACAGACCAAGCAGGACTTCAGAAGCTGTCTACCTATTTCGTTTCCAGGGACGCCAAGATCAACTAGCCAATGTGACGGATCTCTGCGCGTCGAAGTATCATGACCACTGCGCTGCCTCTGCTGTACGGGGCCGTCACCACAGCCCCTGTCTTTGGTGAGTGGGCACGGCCACCCTGGGATGCACCAGACCCATGGAACTTAGGGATTCCTGTTTGATGGTACCATTCCCATTGGAATTCCTGACCCACAGAAACTGTGAGATAATAAATGCTTGCTGTTTCAAACTGCTCAATTTTGGGGTAATTCATTACACAGCATAGATAACTAATACACGTGTACCTCTTTCTGCTACTTTTTTATGCACAAGCAAATACAAATGTACATTCTTACTCGCCCCCTTCCCTACACAGAGCTAGCCAAGCAGCGCTGGCAGGGGCGAGAGCAGCTCACCTGCAGGGAGGTGCTGTTCTCCGAGAACGGGGAGCTGAAGAAGGCGCTGATGGTGTCCAACACGACAGTCAGCACGTACTTCTCCAGGGTGGGGTCGGCCAGGCGCTTTTCACGCTTACTACAGACCTGAGGTGGGAGAGGGAGATGCCTGGGGTCCACGCATGGGGCCCCTGCACTCCCACCCCTCCTGGGGGCTGCCCAGACCCGCAACCATGCCCCCGCCCCCACGCGCCACAGGGACAGACCCGAGCCATGTCCAGGGTGAAGTTCTCGAAGAGCGTCCAGATGTGGTTGCTGGTGTAGATCTCCTTCATCTCCACCTCCGTGTCCACGTAGCAGTGGTTCACGAAGTTCACATAGGCCATTTTCACCTAAGCAGCGGGCGGGGGCCGGGCATGAGCAGGGCCACGGCCAGGCTCTCCCCACCGCCCTGCGCCCACTCCTGTCCACTCCCCGACGTCTCCTCACCCCCTCGTCCTGTCCCACCATGGCAGGACTGAACAGCTGCCGTGGCCTGGCTTTAACCCCGCTCCCCGCCTCCAGCCATCTCCCCAGTCCCAGCGGCCCCCACCTCGGTGATGCAGTCCTCGTGCGTCACCACGGACACCACGTCCTCCAGCGGCAGCAGGGAGGTGCACTTGATTTCAGTGTAGACGTTCTTGCCCTCGGCGCAGGCGGCCAGCAGGTCCACCAGGGAGATGTGGTACATGAGGGGGCTGTGGTCCTCCACGCCGTCACGAGCAGCCTTCATCATGTCCAGCAGGTGGGCCAGCGAGGCCTTGTCATTGTAGAACACGACCACGTCGTCACCTGCATTGGTCAGCTGCGGGTGGGAGGGACATGCTCAGACCCCTCTCCTGCACTCGCCAGGGAGAGGCCAGACTGACACCAGCCCTCGCCCGCCTGAGTTTTTAAGGTCCCCGGCTGATGTCTCAGGCCCTCTGCCATCAGAGCCACTGACCCCTCAACTCAGAAATTCCCACTTCTTGTTGGAAAGAAGCCCCACTTGGGCTCATCTCGGAGGCAGCTTCCTCCGGGAAGCCCTCTCTAACCCCTCCCCAGCCCTCCCGCCCGTGCCCCTACCGAGCGAGCACACACTGCACCTGCCGTATCAAAGGCTGGACTATGCACAATGACGTAATAATGGCGACTAATAATTAGCACTGCACAGCGCTTTCAGCACATCCCATCTCGTTCACAACGTCCCTGCCGCGCCCCCACCCCCGCCCGAAGTGTGAGATGCTTAAGGGCAGAGGCCACGTCAGGTCCAGGTTTAGATTCAGCCCATTATCCTTCGTGCCTTCAGCTAACAGGCTCTCTGAGTCCCTGCCATGTGCCAGACATGGCCCCTGCCCCACCCAGGAGCTGACCTCAGCCGGCTGCACGCAGGCACGTGTAGTCCTTGGCACATGGCAGGTCCTTCCTTCATTTTTCTCAGGCCTGTTGTCTGAGTTTTACTAGGTTCCTAATGCCACTGCGCCCCTGCTGAGTTCTGTTAGGCCCGCAGCCCGAGTTCTACTAGACCCGCAGCCTCAGTTCTTCCTCTGTGTCCCCCTCCACGGCACAGCAGCCGAGTGTTCCTTTTGTGACCCACCACCCAGTCTCCCTGCACCCCTGGCCCTGCCCTCACCTCGGTCATGATCATGTCCTGGCACTTCTTGACGTACTTGCCCTCGGCCTTGATGACGGTGTGCAGGAAGTCCAGGTACTGCACGTGGCGCCCGTGGGTGGCCAGCAGGTGCACGAAATGCTGCAACACGGGCTCGCTGATCTCGGAGCACAGCTGGTAGTTGTTCAGGAAGATGTGCTGCATGGTCTCTGCCTCCAGGAGCTGCGGGGGCGGGCGCATCCGTCAGAAGGGGAGTCCCCGCCCCGCCCCATGGCCCAGGCGCCCCCAGCCCGCACCCTCACCCCCGGCGTGAGGAAGAGGTGCAGGTGCTTGTGCAGCAGGGCCTGGTTGCCGGGGTTCCCCGCGCAGAACTTCTGCAGGAACTGGTGCGTGTAGCGCAGGATCTCCATCATCTTGGCATCGCCCTGGGCGCAGAGGGCAGGGAGAGGCTGCTGGGCCCACCTTGCACGGAGGCGAGGCCCGGTCCGCAGCCCGAGCTCGACAGGCGCAGGGGTGGGCTGGGCTGGGGATGGAACCACACAGAGGCCAGTGCAAGGTGAAAGCCAGGCCTCCAGAGTAGCACGGAATCATGGGGCAGGGGGGCGCAGAGGCTGCGAAGTGGGGATGAGGCAGAGGGGAGAGAGGCAAAGGATCAGAGTCAGGGAGACGCGGGGGCACGTCCGGAGATGAGCCTAAGACTGGAGTCAGGAGCAGGCTGGGCCTGGGGACAGGGCCAGGTGAGGATCACAGTCAGGGCTCAGGATGAGGCCAGCGTTGGTATCATGGGTCAAGGAAAGGCTGGGGCAGATTAGGGCCAACGTTGGTCACAGCAAGGAAGCTGAGGCTCAAAGTGGAGAACAAGCTGAGAGTATCAGGATAGGCTGCGGGGGGGGGGGGGAGAAGCTGGGCTCAGGGTCGAGAATCAGGGAGAAAAGTGGGGACATATCAGGGTTAAAGTGGATCAGAGTGAGGGGTAAAGGGTCAAAGGCTGAGATGACATGAAGGTCGGAGTCAGGGGTCAAGGTGTGTCTGGAGCAGGTCAGTGTAAAAGGTCAGACTGAGGCTGGTGTGGTCAGCATTAGGGACCAGCATATGGCTCAGGTTGGGGCAGGGATCCGGAGTCAGAGGTCGGAGGTCAGGGCACCTTGTCGTAGGGGATCTGCAGCAGGTCCAGCATGACCTTGTGGGCGTCCATGTTCTTGAGCAGCCGCTGCTGCTTCTTCCTCATCTGCTCCCCGACCCCACACATCTTGTTCAGCCGCTCCAGGATCTGGGGAGACGGGTGAGCCCAGGGCCCTTGCTCTCCCCACGGGGCTGCCCCCTGCCCTCTGCCCGGCCCCACAGCCAAGTTCTTGCGCGCACCCACGACAGGAAGGGGAAGGCGGTTACGGCCACTGAATCAGACTGTCACAAGCCAGGGAAGCACTAAAATCCCGATTCCACCCATAAAAGTAAATAGAACAACGTGACTGTGATTGGAATTTCAAGAAATTTCTTCAGCTTTAAAATAATCCCATCTGGACCTTGGCAGGGCTGTTTTGACATGCAGGGAAGGCTGGAGGATGTCTATTTTGAGGGCCAGTGGCCGGCAGAGGAGGGGGTGCCGAAGGCTAGACCAGCGGGAGCCTCCAGGGAGGCGGGTGCAGAGCCTTGGCCCAGGGACCCTTGGCCACTCACGCCCTTGACGATCTGGTAGTTCTCGCTGCTCTTCTCCCCAGGTGGGTGTGGAAAGCCCTCCTCGTCCGTGGGCCGCTGGGAGCACAGAGCAGGTGGAGGTCAGCCAGGCCCAGCCCACACGGGAGTCCTGCCCCGGCTCCCTGCAGCCCGCTCACCTCCTTCTTATCCTTGGCAGTGCCCGCCTCCACCTCCTCGCCCTTGCTGCTGCCCTTCTTGTCCACCCACAGCTCTGACTTCTCCACCATGGTCCGCAGCCGGTCCAGCTCCGACTTGATCACCTTGTAGTTCTCCACGTCCTGGGCTGAGATCAGCAGCTGCACCTGCAGGTGGAGGGTGCGCCTGGCTGGTGAGACGGCCCCCAGTCTGCTTGGAGGGCTTCCCTAGTCCAGGACTCCCACCCGCCCCGGCTCACCCCACCACCACCTGTCCCTCTCCACCGAGCCATATCCCACTCAGTGTTTATGGCCCTGCCATAAGCTCACCACCTCCAGGAAGCCTTCCCTGATGGCTATAGGCCTTCCTGCACTCCCTGCCCTGAGCTGCCACATCACCTGTCTTCAGTTACTCACTGACTAGTGTCACATGCTTCTGTGGCCTGTCACTTGTTCACTCAGACCCCAAATGGGCAGGGCAAAGCGCACTGGCCTCACTGAACACTGGCTGAAAAGGAACCTAAGCTCTGAAGGCCTGGGCCCGCGCCTGCCACCACCCTCACTCTGGGTCAGCAGGCACGGGAGGGAAAGCTCCCTGGGCCTCGACTTCTCCCCCCACATGGGAGGGCGTCGTAACCACCCCGCCGGGGCTGCGGGAATCCCGTGAGATGGCGCAAGTCCAGTGCTCAGTGCCTGGTACGCAGCAAGCACTTACTTTTAAAGGCCGGCGCCGACGTGTACAGAGATTTCAAGGGGAGCTATCGAGACTACGTGACATCAACGTAACAGGCACCTTAGTGAAGGTCGCCCGCGCGCTAGACACGATTCAAAGCTCTAAACACAGGTGCATGTAATAGCGTTTGCAAACTGCAAAGTGCTGCCTACATCATAAGAAACGGCAGGCACTGAGCCAGGCTGGAAGGAGGCAAAGGTGGCCAAGGCTCGGACCTCGCCTTCAAGGAGCTCAGCGCGGCTGAAAACCCCAAATGTGCACCCAACTTCCCCCCGGAGCTGGGAGCTCATTAATCATCCCAGCGCCCAGCACAGGCCTAATGCTCGGTGCCGGTGCCAGGGAGTCCTGTCACCTGCTTGAAGGTGTGCATGGCCTCCTGGCGCTGGCTGAAGTGCTTGAAGAGCAGCTGCAGGGCACCCGAGACCAGCGGCGCGTAGTCATGCATGGTCAGGTGGATGAGCACGCGCAGGAACGTGCGGCCGCCCTCGTCGTCCACCTCCAGCATGCTGCTCGTCTTCCTGGGGGCACAGGCACGTGTGCACGCCTGGCTCGCCCCCTGCTGCCCAGGGGCGCGGGCGCAAGCACACTCCCCGCCACCCATTCGGCACGTGCAACGCCAGCCTTCTGAATTTGTTAAAGATACTGACGCTTTCTCACCAGTCTGTGAACAGCCACTGTCTGAGCACTACCCCGTGACCCGGAGTCTCCAGGGATCCCTCAGGGCTCCCCTTGCGTAAACAACTGAAGCAGGGACTCTCAGGACAGGCCCTGCGGGCCCCACCGCCGCGCCGACGCACGCGGAGCGGCCGGGTCCACGACCAGAGACGGAGAAACCGTCAGGTCCTTATTTTTACCAACCTCGAACCAAAGTGTAGCATTTCCTTCAGTGAGGAAGTATTAGTGATAACTGTGAGTTTATCACCACGAAAATCACAGATGTTTTCACAGCACCTCAGAGTTGTTAACAGAAATCGTGAAATATCGTTTACGTTCATCACTGCTTTGAAGCAACGCACTAATTACACCCGCCGGGACAGCTTGTTATTTAATGTGTTAATAGAGAGCCACATACATAACTGTCACTTCAAATTTGTTTTCCTCAATATTTTGATAACTGTACCTCAAAGCCATTGGTTTCCTTTGTAATTTTATGTGCTTTATTTTATGAATTTGAAATTGGTATTCCGAGAAGGGGTCCAAGGGCTCTGCTAGACGCCAGGGACAAGCATGGCACCCAAATGAGGACAGAGCTCCTGGTGAGTCCTCCCCACCCCGCCTGTCAGGCGGAGGATCCCCACACCTCCTCCCTGCTGTGGGACCACGGACATCCGTGCAGCTCCTGACTCAAGTCCTCCTGCGCAGTTAAAGGCACAACCGCCAGAGTGGGGGCAGGGGATGGCCAAGAGGGCCGGACCCCAGCAGCCCTGGAGCATGGGGCCTGGGCAGGCAGGGGAGGGTCAGCACGGGAAGCCAGACGAAGGTCTGCAGTGGGTGAGAGAGGAGGCAGGGCCAGCCCGCAGGAAACCCAGCCCAGCCCAACCCACACAGCCCCCGGCTCCACCCTGGCCTCACCCCACTCCAAACATGGCCTCCGCCTGCTCCCCGATGCGGTCCAGGTTCATGTTGGCAGCTGTGGGAACAAGAGGGCAGATGGGGGCAGTGGTCAGTCCATGCCCAGGACAGATGCGGAGCACGGGGAGAGCTCTGACCCCCACTCACACCGGCTGGGTAGCAGCCCCTCTGCCTGCCCCTCCCTGGGAGGAGGAGGAGGGTTGCTGGGACGGCACAAGCAGGACCAGAGCCACGGCAGCCCCACTGCCCTGTGGGGCAGGACAGGGACAGAGGCACCAGTTGGCAGGAGACCGCGTCCTAGTCTGACTCGGCCGGTGATCTTGGGCAAGTCCCTGCTCCTCTGTGGGCCTCAGTTTCCCCATTTAGGAAGTAGAGGGAAGGGTCCCTGCCCTTCCCCATCACCGTGGCAATTAAATGAGACAATGGAGGGAAAAGGCCTCTGCAGACCGCAGAGCAGGGCAGAGCAGGGGAGCCAGCTGCACCCCACTGCCGCCGCCCAGCCAGGCACGCAGCCGCGGCCTGAGGGCAGGGGGAGCAGGGTGGGGGCTCACTGGTGGAGTCGAAGGCGGGGGCCGTGCCGTCAGCCCCGCTGTCCTGCATGGGGAACACCTCCACGAACTCCTTCTTGAAGACAGACAGCAGGTAGGAGATGCGGTAATCCAGGCGGACGTTGAGGATGAACTGCAAGGGACGGGAGGGTGCGGAGAAGACTGCGGTCAGAGGCCCCTCCTGCTCCGGAAGGAGTGAGGGGGACCCCAAAGGGGCTCTGGCACTTGGGGAGGGTCCTCAGCACAGATGTCCAGGGAGGCCCCAGGACCCTCTCCCCAGCTCCTGCCGCAGCCGTGGGGGATGTGCCTGCCCTCAGCATGAGGCAGCGAGCCCCGCCCCAGCCCGCTCAGTCCCTCTCTCCCAGGCTGGACGCTGACAGGAAAGGGGATGACGCTCCCAGGTGCAGGCCACCCTTGTCCTATTCTGCTCAGCCAAACAGTCCCTGGGGCTCTCAGAGGGAGGGGAAACTGAGGAAGCAGGGGAAGCCATTGAGGGGTGGGGGTGAGGACACAGGGGCGGCAGACACCCTTGCTGGCCTCTGTCCTTGAGGCACAGAGCCCCTGGCCACCCGCAGGACGAAGACATGGAAGCCCCCTCCCCTGACCCCCCGGCCAGAGTGGGTCCCTTGCGGAGGTCACTGCATTACCCTTCCCGCCCTCTGCTGACAGCAAGGCAAAGCAGGAGTCCTCGACCCTCCTCAGGACCCTACGCACCCCTCCCCGGTGCCGCAGGAGCGTCTCAGCTGAGACCAGAACAGGTGACGGCTTTGCCCTTGCACAAGATAGGTCCTCCAGTCTCTAGCTCTGCTTCAGCCTCCCCGCGACCCTGGGGAAGTCCCCCCCAATGTTCCTCATCTGTAAAATGGGAGCCTGAGCTAGACTTCAGCGCGCATCGGAATCGCCTGGAGGGCTTGTCACAGCAGCCCTCGGCCGCCTGCAGTGTTCCCGGCTCAGGTCCGGGGTGGGGCCGAGAATGCGCACTTTTAACACGTTCCGGGTGGTGCCGACACTGCCGGCCCGCGAACCACACTTCGAGAACTGCTGGGCTCGACAGAGATCACTTCGGAGTCTTCCAGCACCAAACGCTGACATCTGAGGGGCTCGCGCTGCGGCCTCCCGGCGCCGCACGCACCTGCAGGATCTCCAGGATCTTCAGCTTGGTCTCCATCACCACGATGTCTTCGTTCTCCTCAAACTTGCTCCTATCCAGCGGCTCAGCGGCGTCGGCACCAGCAGGCAGGCTGGGGGCACTGAAGACAGACTGCTTGCGGCTCAGCACCATGGTGGACATCATGTGCCCCACGCCCTGGATGGACCGCCGCACGTTCTTACCTGCAGAGCAGGGAGCAGGAGGGGGTTACCGAGGGCGCATAGCAAGGCTGCCTGGTCTGATGGGGGAGGCAGTGAGTGCACACCGTGTCAGCTACAGGACAAAGCCTCACCAAGGAAGGGACAGGGCTAACCCAGGAAGGCTTCCTGGGGGAGGTGAGCTTTAAGCCAAATCTGGGAAAAGGAAGGTGGGCCAGGACAAAGGTGAGTTCTGTGGGGAGACGGGTGAGAATTCTCTGTGGGAAACCCTGAGAGTACTACAGAGCATGGGGGACTGAGGGACACTGTGGGAGGAGCCCTAAAAAGCAAGTGCCAGACTGTAGACATTCTAGTAAAGATGAGTTTATGTGGCCTGGGGCTGTCTGTGAGGGCAGGGCTGCGGCTCACGCCTCAGACAGGCTGTGCCTCCCTCCCCACTCACACACCAAATGCCAGGGCTGTGTCTCCTCCCCGACTGTGGCTCCACAATGGCTGGGCTGTGTCTCCCCTCCTCCCTCACTACCTCCCCTCAAGACCAAGCAGTGCTGGGAAGCAACTCTGCCAGACCCCGGGTCTCCACAGTGGCTGGTCCAGCCAAGGTTGCAGGGGATCGGGGTTCAAGACACCCCCTTGCAGCAGAGCCCTGAGGCAGGTTGCACAGGGGGCTGATCAGAGAGGTCGTTGAGGACCGCAGGGCAGTGGGTGGCCCAGGCCGGGCAGAGGCCTCACCGCCTGGGTCCTCGTAGGCCTGCAGCATGGCTGGGGGCCCCTGCACGCAGTCGATGATGCCCAGCAGCGTGCGAGTGAGCCGCAGCAGCTCACTGAAGCTGTAGAAGCCGAAGTAGATGAGATTGTGCGCCAGACTGACCACCTGCGGAGAGGGGGGGGCAGGGCTGTGAGGGTGGGCGGGGCTGGTACATGGGGGCGTGGCTTCGTGGGTGGGGGCCTGGACCAGAAACCTCATGGGAGGGTGGGACCTCAGGAAAGGCGGGGCGCTGGACTGATAGAGTGAGTGGCTGGGGAGGGACCACCCCACGGCCAGAAAGGAGGCCTACCACTCGGAGAGCCCCAGCCATCTATGCGGTCGCCTGTACTGGCTGGGGGCACGGAAGGAAGTGGGGTCAGGGATACCACAACCCACCCCTGGGTGCAGCCCGAGGCCTGCGGGGGGCAAGCCAGAGCCCTCGGACCCCAATCCCCACGCATCCCCCAGCCACCTCGAAGGTCAGCTTGTTCTTCTCCTCGTTGGCAAAGGGCACGGCCTCGCTGACCACGTTGTTGAGGTAGTCCTCCACGAACTCCATGGTGCTGGCAAACTTGTTCTTCTTGTCATCTCGGGAAGCGTTGAGGTTGGAGTCATAGCTGGGGTGGAGGCAGAGAGGCGTGAGAGCCCCGGCCGCCTGCCCGCCCAGCCTCCGCTCCAGCCCTGCCCGCCCACCCTGCAGCCCTCTCACTCCTTGATGGTGATGGCTGTGGGGATCTCAGTCCAGAGGCGGGCGAACTTGACAGGTGTGACCAGCTCCTGGGGGTCGCGGTCCACGTGCACGTGCAGCATCAGGTGGCAGAAGGAGGCCCGCAGGTCAAAGGGCAGCATCTCATCCGCCATGCACAGGAAGATCAGGTCCACACCCAGCTGCTGGGAGATCTCGTCGATGGCCAGGTACTGCCGGTCCAGGCACATGCGGGCAAAGAGCTTCAGCTGGTACCTGCGGGCAGGGAGGACAGTGAGAACACGGCAGGTGGGGCGGGAGGGATCAGGTTAGAGCACGAACCGCCACCGTAACAGTAAGGACACAATTCTGAGTTAGGTAAACAGAAAACCCATCGCTTCTCTCCCTCCATGCTAAGGAGGAAAAACACTTTCTGGCTCAACCAGGACAGGTCTTTGCGGGAAGAGGGATGTCACACAGACGAAGGGGAGGCTGGGAGGGGGGTGGAGAGTGAGGTGAGAAGAGCCAGCCTCAGGCAGGGAGGCTGAGGGCAAGCCGGGAGAGAGGGGGCAGGAGGGGCAGAGATACAAAAACGGGGGGTGCAGGGAGCTCTGCTGTGCCCTGGGCCACGCCATGCCCTTTGCTGCCTGAGAGACCACTTTACTTCCCGATGGCTCTGGAGCCAGACACATGGCTATGAACCTTCCCGAGGGCTCTGGAGCCAGACACATGGCTATGAACCGAGGCTCACCACTTAGGGCTGTGTAGCCTTGGGCAAGTTCCTTTACCTCTCTGTGCCTCCATTTCCCCAACTTTGCAAAGGGGGTAATGATGGTACCTACTTCATAGGGTTGCTATGGGGCTCACGTGGGTGACCGGGTGCCGTGCGCAGAACCGTGCCTGGCATGTGGCAGGCATTTCAGAAGGTCTAGTGTTATTAATAAAGGTATGTACGTCTGGAGACAGGCTGGGTTTCTTGGGAGCCTGGTTACTGTGCTGCGCCCGGCCTCAAGGCCACCCAGGGCGATCTGGGCCACATACTCACCTTCCGGCATGAGGCGCACAGCAAGGGAACGGAGGCAGGGACGCCTCTTCCCGAGGAGGCGGGAGCCCCACTTGAAGCTGGCAGAGCTCACCCGTCAGCAGGAACAGGCTGGGGCCTACTCGGAAGGGGCCCCGGAAGGGGGAAGGGGCTGGGCCAGGCACCTGTAGTAGCTGAGCACGTTCTCGTCGTGGGCGTTGCCAGCCCGCGCCTCCTGGGCCAGCTGCCGCACGCTCTTCTCATGGTGCTCATTATTCTTGTCTGTCCACGTGAGCCACACTTCCTCCTCTGAGTACTCGATGCTCAGGTACTCATGGGACTGGGCCATCTCCTTCACGGGCCGGAGCCTGCAGGCCAACAGCACCCGTCACAGGACGCCAGGGCCAGGGCCAGGCCCCACGCCCAGGCCCTCCCTGCACACGGCCAGGTACACAGGCCTCTCCCTGAGCGCTGCCTCCCACCGGCAACGTGTTTCCACCCTGGGACCCAGACAGACCGTGAGCATGTCAAATACGGGGGGTCCTCAGCTCATTCTCCTCTGTGCCCCCTCCCCCTCCCCCACGGTGCCGGGCACAGAACTGGGCATGGCAGACACTGGGTTCGTATCTGCAGAGAGCAAGGGTGCCAGTTCCAGCCTGAACCCAGACGGGGCCCAGGCTCTAAGGCAGCTAGGGGGCGGGATAGGCTGGAGCCCAGGTGTGGGCCGCTGGGCTGTGGGCAGGGGTGGCGCAGTGCTCACTCGGTCTGGATGAGAATGTCGCTGTTCTTGGGGTCCAGCACACACTTGCAGATGAGCTCCTGGGTGACAGGGATGGCGATGTGGTTGGATACACACAGGTCAGATAGGTAGTCCAGGAACCTAGGGTGGTCACAGCAGGGTGTGGAAGGGGCTCAGAGGCTGGCTCTGTAGAGACGAAGCCCACCCTCCCCTTCCCCACCTGGCAGCACTGGTGCCCTGGAACCAGCTTACTGCTCCTGCTCCCTGCAAGGTCTGCAGGTGGCAGGGATGGGCTCCCAGCTGCCCAGGGAGGGACAACCCAAGGGCATCACCCCGGGGCAGGTGGGAGGCTAGTCGGGGGCCCAGGGGTCAGGGGAAGGAGACACAATGGCAGGGTGACATTCAAAATGTTTAACAACTTGTTCAGCACGGGCACTGACTTTGCCACTGGAAAAAGGTCTTGGGGGCCTCCTGCTATACCAGGAGTCACTCCTCTCGTTGCTAGAGTGGGCCAAATTTGGGAGGGTCCCGGAGAAGGGCTGGGAAGACCAGGGCCTCAGGGAGGTGGCAGTTTACCAACAGGTACAGAGGCATTTTGGTATTTTAACAACCAGCACCAGCAGACTTTCTGCCCTGGGCAGGGGAGGGAGGGGGTTGGCCGCACCTGGGCTCCCGGTTCTTCCGCACAAGGCTGACGAAGGTCTCCACCTCGGTCTTGGTGATGTGCTTCTCCAGGAGCTTGCGGTTGTTGTGCAGCAGGGCGGTGATCGTGTCCTCGGCCAGGATGTCATAGCCGATCTGGGACTGCATCATCCCAAACTGCTTGGCAATGTGCTCCTGGGGGACGGACGGGCCGAGGGTCACGGAGAGCCACAGGTGGGGCATGGGGACCCAGCTCTGCTCCAGAACAGTGCCCCAGACCCTGACAGGGACCCACACAGGCAGAGGCCCCCACCCTAGAAAGGCGGGGGTCCAGGAGAGGAAGCCAGCACCGAGCGGAAGAGTGGCTTTGTGTTACAGCATTTAACTTGTGGTCTGTCTGTCCTATAGAGTGACACCTCCACGAGGGCAGGGGCCTTGTCCCCCTGGCAGGACCAGCTACATAGGTTGTGGAGCCCAGTACTAAAGTCAGTAGCAGGCCCCTGTTCAACACCAGCAGAGCCCCGAACACAGCACGAGGCCCTCATGAGCACTGAGCCAGGTCGCACGCCCGTGAGGCTGGCCCTGCTGCCTGGTGCCCCGCAGCACCCAGGGCGTGCATCCGTGAGGCTGGCCCTGCTGCCAGGTGCCCCGCAGCACCCAGGGCGTGCACCCGTGGAAGTTCGCAGTGAGGAGCAAACCGCCAGCGAGCGAGCGCATGCGCAGCAGCGTGGCCCACCTGGTTCTTGCGGTAGTCCTCCTGGGAGTGCCGCAGCACGCGGTAGCACAGGCGGAACATGTGCTGGTAGGGGGCGTTCTTCTGGTCCGACAGCTCCTCCAGCCGCACCAGCGGACCCTCACCCCCCTTGTCGCGGAATGGGGCCTTCAGAATGCCAAAGATCTGGGGGATCGCAGAGGGTGAGGAGGGATGCCCCCACACCTGCCTGCACCCCTAGATTCCCAGCTGACCCTGCTCTAAAGCCACCCCTGACAACAAGGGCAAGCTGATTCTATGCTGGACCACATCAGCCCCAACTCCAGCCCAGCTCCCTACTCCAGCCCAGCTCCCTACTCCTGGCCAGAAACGCAACCCTGACCTCAGCCCATCCCTCCCTGACATGGATTCTAACCCTGGCTCAGATCCAGGGCGGCTCAGCAGCTGGGGAAGAGCAGAGGGTCGCTGCGGCCCAGAGAAAAGGCAGGCCAGGCCGCCATGGCCAGAGCTTAAGCGGTAAGACTCAGGCCTGCCTCATCAACAAAACTAATACAATCACCAAAATAAAAAAGATGGGTTTCGGGGTGGGGGGCGAAAAACTCTTCTGGAACAGAGACCAAAGAGAGAAAACAACTGAAAGGAATAAAAAAACCTTAGTTGGATCCTGGCTTAAAAATCAAGCTTTAAAAAGGCATTTCGGGAAAAGTAGGGAAATCTGATAGGGACCGGGTATTACCACTAGCTTTCTAGGTATGGCGACGGTCCTGTGGTTGTGTAGGACATTGTCCGTACTCTTGAGAGATGCACGCGGGAAGTGTCAGGGTGAACAGCCTAGTTGGGAATGCATGGGTGGAAGGACGGATGCTGGACCGTCACATCAAGCCAAACGGCAAAATGGAAACAGCTGAACTCAGGTGGCAGATGCGCCATGTTCATTGGACTATTCTTTCAATACCTTCTCAATATGGGAAAATTCTCATAATAGAAGCTTAGAAAAAAATTTTTTTCGAAAAGCCAAGTTCTGAACCTGGCATCGTGAGTTCAGATCCTGTCCCCTCAGTAAAGCAGGGATGATACTAATGGCACCTCCTCCAGGTGGTGGGGGTCGCATGAGTCGATACAGGCAGGGTACTTGGGAAGTGCCTGGCACGGGGCCGTGCCCACAAACACTCATTTTTAAAGGAGGTGAGGAGAAACCACAGGGAGACTGCAGCGGGCCGTCCCCGCTCGCGCACGAGCACCTGTTTGAGGATGTTCTGCTCCCTCATCAGCTTCTGCCGCTCCCGGTTGGGCTTGCTGACCATGATGTCCAGAACGTTCTGCCCATTGTTGGGGACATCGCTGACAAAGAACACCAGGTCCTCCAGCAGCTGGATGACGAACCTGGCCAAGGGGACACGGTGGGTGGTGAGTGTGAGGCGCCCACACAGACACGCCCCATGGGCAACCCAAAGCACAAAGCCCACCATCAGCCTACAGCTTCTCTCCCCAGCTTTACCCTCAACTGCTCTCAAAACACTCTGGCCCCACACACCCTGGATTCTGAAGTGTACCCAAGACAGAATCTCAGAATATTCCAATCGGGAAAGGAACCACAGGGCACGAGATAGGGTGTTTGGTGTGGGTGGGGTCTGCATTTACATCTTGACTCTGCCACTTGCTTGCTGTGTGACCCTGGGCAAGTCTCTTAACCTCTCTGAGCCTCAGACCCATCATCAGTAAAGCAAGGATAGCGATGGCTCCATCATAGGGTTAGTCTGGGACTATGGGAGCAGTGAGGCAGGCACCCAACTCCAGGACCCAGGCCCAGCCGGGCCCACAGGACCAATGCCCACCTCCATCGCCCCCACCCTAGCCCTGTCCCCTGTCTGCCTGGCCTCTGCTCTGTGACTCCCTTCTTCATGAAACACAGGCCCCGGGAGGGCAAGATCCCTCAGAAAACCTCGGTGGCCTGCCCCCGCAGCGCACCTGCGATCATTCTGGCTGATGAAGCCCTCGCTGAGTTTCTCCACAGCACTAGCCAGCATGGAGCTGGCGTCGTTGGCAAAGTCCAGGTCTCGGATCTCGGACACGGGCACTGACACGATGGCAAAGGCCTCCTTGTCCTCCTTGGTGGGGCAGGTGCCCAGCTGCAGGGGCAGGGGTCAGCCGGGCATCTGGGGAAAGCTGCCCCGCCCCCCGCCCCCGCCCCAGGCGGGCCGCACCATGAGCCGGATGGGCCGCTCCTCCTCCACGTCGATGGGCACGTTGGTGCTCTGGATCCACGTGTTGGTGCAGAGGTGCCGCAGCCGCACGTACGAGTTCCTGCAGGTGGGGGGGGGCTGCGGCAGTGCACCCTGGGGTGCGACCCGCCGGCCGGTCCACCTCCCTGGCGCTGTCACATGCTCCCCCGTACTCCATGCCCTCAACAGCCGTGGCGGGGGCCACTGGCGCCGCTCCAGGTGGGGGTCCTGAGGCCAGAGAGGGATGGCCCCAGCAAGCCCCGCGCCCCGCTGTGACTGCCGCCCTCACACAGGCCCCGGCCTCGTCCACGCTCCCCAAACCAAAGCTTGTTCGTAACTTGGAACCAAAATTCATCTGGTAAGTGAGGCTTTTTAGACTGTTTATCCCGTTGAATGTCAAGATGCGTGCATTTCACAGAAATACTCATGTCTTTGGTTGTGAAATGTAAGGTTACCTTTCTGAAATGAAAACGATCCGAATATCAAAATGCATCTGGCCCCAAGAGTTTTGGGGAAGGCCCATAATGGGCCTATAAAGTGACTCAGTTAATTCTCCCATCAGTCTCATTCATAGGTAAACTTGATATTCCCACTTTACAGATGAGAAGCCTGACGCAGAGAAACTGAGTAAGCTGCTAAAGTCTGGATTGACACTCTGGGAGTTTCTGGATGTTACGTACTAGAACCTCAGGGTTGGTGGGACAAAGTCGGGGAACCAGGCCTCCCCACCCAGTGCCTGGGTTCCCCATGCTGCTGTGCCGTGGACAAACTTGTGCAGCCTGCACCTGAGCACCCGAACGGACTGGGGCAGGTGACTGATGAGCAACAGCGGAGCGAAGGCACTTCATGACGCAGAGGGCGCGAGGCAGCACCCGGCATGTGCAGGACCTGGTGCTGGGCCGGTGCAAGCACGCAGTGGTGTCAGCTGCTGACGGATTACAGAGCTGGATCCCCAGAGGGGTGGGACCCGCAAGGACCCCAGAGGCCAAAGGACCTCGGCAGGTCAGAGGAGTGGCAGGCTGGGGGAGTCCCAGAGACAGAGTGGCCCAGCCCGGGCACGCCGGCAAGCCCCCAGACACATGGCGCATACCCACCGGGGCACGAAGGAGTCGGTTTTCTGCAGCGTGGTGGGGTCCAACTCAAAGAGAGAGGCAATGTCGTTGCCGTGGGGCACAGCCACCAGGCGGTACTTGATCTTCTCTCCAGCATTCCTGCGGCCTGCACGGCCCTGGGCACCCTGGGGTGAGGACCCCAAATCAGGCAGGTGCCCTCCCTCCTCTCAGGCCCCTGAAACCACCTAGGATCCCACCTGAGGGACCTCATCCCTCCAGCCTCCCTCCCAGGGTTTCGGGGCCTCCCCTGTCCCCGTCCACCCCCGGAGGGGCCCCTGGTCACTCTTTGGTCCTCACCATTCCTGCTCCCTTGGGATCTGAGGAGTCACCTTTATAGCTGGGGTTCTCCTGGACAGAGATGCAAGATGGGGAGCTACTGGACGCCAAGCTGTACCCACGTGACCCCACCCCAAAACAAGGTCACCCACACAGGGCCCTGGGTCCAGGCGGGCAGCCCTCACTCTTCCAGGGATGCCCGCTCTAGCTCCAAAGCCCACGTCACTCCCAGGGGAGCCCTTCGTGGCCCTTCCCCATAGATCCACAGATGAACACACACCCCCCTCAACACACACATCAATGCCCCGATACACATGGCTGTACGGTGTGGACAGACTGGGCATTCTGCCCACTGCTGTGTTCTCCATACCTAGAACAGCGCCTGGCACGTAGTAGGTGCACAGTAGTATTTATTGGGTTTATTTACAATCGTGCCCTTATTTGATAGCACGTGATGAATGCATGCGTGAAGATAAACCCAGGTCCACAGTCACGTGTCTACGTACGCCCACGCGTGCACGCGCACAGCCTGACCTCCCAGAACGCCCTCTGCCGCCCGCTCACCTCGGCAGCCAGGTAGTTGCCGGTGGCCAGGTGCTTGAAGCGGTACAGGCCGTTCCAGTGGCCAGCTCCTCCGCGGCAGGGGTCGTGGTGGACCACCTGGGGGCACGCAGGAGTGAGGGGGACGGAGAGGCTGGCCAGGTGGGTGCCTGGACCCTCCCTGGCCTCTTGGCTCCCAAAGGGCTCAGAGGAGAGGCCCCCACCCTCTAGGGTGCTGGAGAAGAGGGAGGGGTGGAGCCCAGGGTGCCGCAAGCAGGGCTCTGACCTCCACCTCCCAGAGGGCGTTGGAGCTGGTGGCCGAGGTGGCAGACTGGCGCAGCGTGGTGCGCAGGAACACCTGCAGCTTGCCCCTGTACTCATCACACGTCAGGAACTTCTCCTGCTCTGCGTGGAACAGCCGTACCACGTCTCCCTGTGGGGGTGGGGGTGGGCTCAGGGCAGACAGGCGCCCCCTGGCTCCAGGACCCTCCCCGGCCCAGCCCCACCTACCTCAGACACAGGCGGCGCTGGCAGCCCCCTTGCTCCTTCCAGAGCTGAGCCCACCAGAGGGGGCCAGGCCAGGCACTCTGCCCACAGCCCTCGTCCCAGACCCTGGATCCAGAGCCCTCCCGGCTTTCCCTTGTCCGACCATCCCTTGATAGCCTCCTCCCCTATCTGTACCTCTGGACAGCCTGCCAAGCCTCAAGTGGCCCATCTGCAGTCACCCTCTCTGTGGAGGAGGGGCCTCGCCTCTCCTCGGGCCCTTTCTGCCTGAACGGTGGCGGCTGTCACCCGCGTCTTTGCCCCCCGCTAAACTGCAGCAGCACAGAGGGCGTCTCTGTGGCTTTGGACACACAGACCAAGTTTGGGTCCTGGCTCTGCTCTTAAAAGCTGTGTGACCTTGAACAAGCTCCTTAACATCTCTGTGCCTCAGTTATCTCTTCTGTAAAATGGGAGCACCGTGACCTCCCTGCAGAAACTGTGAGGATTATGACCTGTATAATGAAGTAACATGGCACACTTGCGTGCCAGCCACTGTGCACGGGCTTCACAAGAACCTTCCCACGCTACAAGATCCTCATGCCCACCTCTGGGTAGATACATCACTATCCCCATTTAATGGGTGGAGGAGCCTAGGCCAGGGAAGGATGCATCCTGCCCAGGGTCACGCATCCAGCGGCAAATGGGACATGAGTCGCACCTGGGTCCACGCCCTCATCTCTCCACCACACTTCCTCCCACTGAGCCTGGCCCCACAGGCTCTCAGGGCACAGCTGCTGCTCCTACTGTTGTCACTGCGGCATCCTCCATCTTCCCTCCACCGAGCACAGCCCTAGACGCAGGACTCAGTGAGCGTCAGCGGAGCGAACGCAAGCGGGAATGCGTGGGTGAGTGACGAGCAGAGGCGGGGCCAGTCACTGCGGAAGAACCCAGCGGTGTCTGTGCCCAGGCAGTGCAGCCTGCGGACACCACAGGGGTGGACTTTGCACGAGAAAGTCTTGCTTCTGAGTCGTCTGTAATCTGACCTTGGAGCTGTGACAGATGCACCAGAAACCACTCTGGGTGGCACCACAGGGTTAGGCCCAAGTGTGCTTCGTTTTCTAAGTGCTGCGCAGATCCAGGGCGGAACGTGTCATCCGGGAAGGCTCCCGGGAGGGGTTGTGCGTGGGCTGGGCCTCGACTGATGTGTGAGTGATGCTCAGGTTTTAAGGGAGGGAGGGAGAAGGCACCTGGGCGGGGCATGGGCGGAAACAGCCTGGGAGGTGGGAGGGATGAGGAGGGTGGGGACTGAGGCAGGGGAGGGGCGGGAGAGTCTAACAGCAGCCCGGCTTGGGGGGGGCCTCCTCAGGTGGCTGCTATCCGGCCTGTTGCCTGCCCCTCTAACAGTACCCTAGCCAGGTGTACCGCCTGTTCCCCTCGCCAAGGAGCCCCCCACAAGCCCACCCCTCCCACAGACCCCCTGGACCCCGTAGGCTCGTTCCATCCCCTGGAGCCCCACTGAAGACACCTCTGAACCCTCCCATCTCCCCCACATCTGGTTTTCAGGGTCTCTCAAAGGATCTCCCTGGCAGCCCCAGACAGCTCCCTCCACCCTCAGGTCCGGACCCTCCCCGGCCCCTCCTCCCAGCGCCCGCCAGCATGTCCGGGACCAGGGCACAGGCAACGGCACCAGACTCAGCCAACGGGCAGCCTCGCCTCCTTGCCAAAGAGGCCACAGAGCAACGGGCAGGGGCCTGACCTGGTCCAGGCAGCAGGAGTCGGGGGAGACTAGGTGATCTAAGGCTCTGCGCCCACCCAAGGTGGGGCGATGGGGACCCCCCGTCCACTGACACCCCCTTAGCTAGACAGGAAACAGAGGCTGGAGAGGCTGAAGTGGGGTTTCTGGTCAGAGACAAGAAAAGAGGCCGCCAGCTGGGGCCACGCGGTGGGGCCCTCAAGGGTGCAGAGCCAGGCTGGGGCAGGAAGTGGGAGAGGCACCCAGACCAGCAGGGGCTGGCTGAGCAGGGTGGTAGCGATGGGGCTCCCCGTCCTTACTCCTTTCAACACCTCCTCCAGGTGGTCCCGGAACTGCATGAACAGGTTGATCTTCCAGCTGGTGTTGCAGTTCACAGAGTTGACCTGGGGAAGGGCGGAGAGAGCCATGATGCCAGGCAGACCCCAGCTGCTGAGGAGGGGCCAGTATCGAGGGCCCGGACAGGGGGAAGGGAGGAACCAGCCCAGCTACCACCACAGCACGAGGAGACGGGGTCTCTCCCAGCCAGGGCCCCCAGACCCCAGCCCCACTTCCCTGGGGCTCCCAGCCTGTGGGGTGCAGGGGCAGGGAGGCCCAGCGCATCCGCAGGCCAGAGGGGGCTAGAAGCAGAGCCCGTGGCAGGGAGGGGTGTCTACACCACCCGGGGTGTGTGGACGGCCTCCACCGCAGGGCCAGCCCCACCCACCCACTCACCTCCTTGCAGCCGGCATTGTCGCTGAGCTCATAATTGCTGGCGTGCAGAGGCTGCCCCGCATTGACAGGATTCAGGATCACCTTGTCCCCCACAACCACCTACGGCACACAGGCAGAGCAGTGAGGGTGGGAAGGGCAGGGCACCTCCTCTTGCCAGGCCTTCGGCCTCTCTGTGGGTCTCAGTCTGCCCTTCTGAGAAATGGGCAATCCTCATGCAGTCTCCACAGCAGAGACACTATGGGAGCCCCTCTGCAGTGGGGACCTGCCCCTTCCACCAGGCCCCTCCAGCCCCGGCCCTGTCCTCACATTGTCCCCGTTGCTCCGCAGCTTCCAGAAGGGCTGGATGAAGAGCCAGGAGCCCTCGTTGCCCGTGGCATCCAGCGTGACCCGCATGGCATTCTTCTCCAGCAAGGCCGGCAGCCGCTTGTTCACCGTCAGGTACTTGTTGCTCTTCATGTGCAGGAGCTGGGGGCGGGTGGGGCAGGGGTGAGGTCACCAGGCCCAGGGACAGCCCATCGGGGGGCTGCGGGAGGGACCCACTGGGCCCTTGGTCACATCCCTGCTGCACATACAGAGTCGGACACACTGTCACAAACACAGACTGCGACAGACACAGACACACACTCAAATGGGCACACCCTGCCGGGCAGCCAGGTGACCACAAAACAGAAGCTGTTTCAGACACTCTACCTGTATCAGCTCATGTAATCTCACAGTAATCCCCAGAGGGAAACACTGCGACTAAGTGACTTGCCTGAAGTCACACTACGGTGGAGCAGCAGGGCCCAGATTTGAACCCAGACAGTGCGGCCCCAGACTCTGTGCTGGTGACCACTGGCACGGCTACGCAGGCCACACAGCAACGGACACACACAGGCCCAGACGCACAGGCCGCGGCAGCCACCTCTTCACCGGGGACACTGCGCAGAGGCAGCGTCTGCTGGCACCCTTCCCCAGCGCCAGGCAGCCTCTGCCGGGGAGGCCGCGGGAGGGACGTAGGCCGGGCTCACCTGGATCACGCTGCCGTACTTGACGACATCCCCGTGCACTTTCTTGTTCTCCGTGTCATTTTGCTTCTGTTCCATCTGGGCCGCGTGCTGGGCAGACACACACGGAAGTGAGGGGTGGGCTTGGGAGCTCTCCTGGAGGGAGATATCCCCCATCTCCGTGCACCCACGCGCGTGTACACAAACACATGCACACTCGCCCTGGACTCCAGGACCCCTTGGGACCCCATCCCAGCTCCTGGCGCTGCCCCCAGAGCCACTCTCAGAGGCCATCTAGCCATGGCCTCCCCTATCAGTGTGGGCCTGAGCTCAGCGTGCAGAGGGACAGCACACACAGCCCAGGGAGCCGAGCCCCACCTCCCCTGGAGGGGCGTGCCAGCAGGACCTTAAGCCCCCCTGCCCCAAAACCCCAGCAACCTAAAGCTGGGCCTCGCCACCCCCCACCCCAGACCCCCTGCCAGGGGGGTGCTTGGTGACATTGCCTGGCTCCCTCCTTCACCCCCACTCCTCTGTGACCCTCTCCCCGCAAACTGTGTGCACACCCAGCCCACTGCCTCCAGGGAGCCTTCTCTGACTGGCCATATCCAACTCCAATGGATCCATCTCTGGTGGCCTCAAGGATTTGGTTTGTATCCATCAGCGACATTTTTTTAGACACTGTCTCCTGTTAGACTGGAAGCTGCCTAAGGGTAGATGCTCTGTCTCCTCCATCAGGTTGGGGGTTCTCTGAGGGCAGAGGCTGTGTCTCCTCCATCAGATTAGGGACTCCTGGAGTGCAAGGGCCCTGTCTCCCCACTCAGACTGGCACTCTCTGTGAGGGCAGCAGCCCCTCTGCCCTTTCCTCCCCCTCAGTCCTGTTATTGGGACCGGAGTGAGGGCCGCAGCTGGGGAGTCTTGCCGTGGACCATGTGACCTTCCACAAAGCAACACTGTGTGGCTGTGTGACCACACGTGGTTCTGAGTATGTGGCTCTGCACGTGGGAATGCTCTAGACCCGGCCAGGTCCCCAGCCTGGACTCAGCCTGTCGGCAGCAGGAGGGAGGCCCAGGGCAGCGCCCGCCCCAGGGAGAGAGACAGGGTTAGGTACAGCAGCGCTCAGGCCGCCTGCCTCAGCCCCCTTTCCAGCCCAGTTCACAGCTACGGGGCCGGGCCCGCCTGCCGCCATCTGGACCCCGCTCCTCAGGGCAGGGGGCTCAGGGGAAGGGGACAGAGGGAAGCACAGTCTGTATGGCAAGGGGTGGGCACCAGGGCCGAGGGAGGGTCTCAGAAGCAGGCTGCAAAGTTGCTGACCACAGCCGCAGCCTCCCGCTCTCTTTTCCATCGGGACTGGGCTTAGGACCCCAAGCCCTGTCCAGAGGAGACTGTCCAGATATGAATGGAACCACTGCCCACAAGAGCCCATGAACAACCCCCAGGCCCTAGCATCAGGACACGACCGACGTGGCTGAGCAAGCCAGGGTGAGTCAGAGACCCGGCAGCCATCTAGGCTCTATCGCAAATTCACAGGATGACCCCGGACAGGCCAGTCCCATCCAAGGGCCACAGGCTCCAGCTCTATAAACAAGCGGAGAGGTTAAGACTAGATGCAGGGAGCTCCAATGGGGTTCTCTGGAGCCAATGGGAACTCCACGTACAGCTGTACAGGTTGTTCGCTGCACTATGGTGTCAATATTTCACTTATTGAGGCGTATGCCCTGGCATAGGGCTGTGCCAGCCTGGAGGAAGGGGTACCTTCTTCTAATTGGCACAAAGAAGTTACACAGACTAGTGGGTCACTGGGAGGACACCCTACTTCCCCTCCTCCCTTTATTCTCAGCAGCTCACACCAGTCTCATGCATATTGGGGTTTTAAAAACCATTTGGCTCAGCCACAGGGCCCCGACTGGCTCTGACAAGCAGTGGCCCTGCGTGCGTGCCCAGGTCCACACAGACAGATGCACGCCTGCACACGCACGCACACACCTGCAGCTTCTGCAGCAACACCACATCCGCGATCTTCTCCTTGTCCTGCTTGGTCTGCTTGGCCTTCCAGTACTGCTTCTGGGCCGAGTAGCGGTTCATGGGGCACACCTTGAAGAGGCAGTCTGTGGTGGGCAGGCAGGGGGAGCCGTCTGGGGCTCAGGGCCTTCCTTGGAAAAAGCCCAGCCCGGGCTCTGCTCTCCCAACCCCTCCCCGCCCTCCTGCCCTTCTGTGGGTAGAAAGCAAGCGGTTGGAGGAGGCACATGGAATTTGGAGCATCCTGGATTATGCTGAGCAGGGGGAGTCCCAGGGCAGGTTTGAGAGCAGGGATCTCACCTGGGGTGGGCAGGTGCCCCCTTCCCCACGGGGGATCTGCCAGAGGCTCCTGGAGCCTCACCCCTGTGTCTGCAGCCAGCTTCCGTGGGTACTGGCAGCTCACAGCTCACATCTGCACCCTTCTTTGGCAGACAGAAACCATCCTGCCCACAGTAACTGGGCAAATACACAGCCCTCCTCCCAAGGGTAGCTCCCATCCAGCGGTGACACAGGCATAGAACCGCCAGCCTCTGGAGAGGACTGTCCAAGAGGCAGGACGGGCTCCCCAGACCCCAGGGGTCAGGCTGAGGCTCCACATCCTCATCCTCGCTCGGCTTCTCCCCCTGCCTGCCCAGGGCGGACACGCTCCCTCTCTCTCCTCTCCTGAAACCCTTCCTCAGTGATTCACCCATCTTGGACTCTGCTCTAGGGAACCCGACCTAACACAGGGCAAAGCAAAATTCCAGAAACATGTTGAGTATTACAGGTTTTATTTTGGCAGGTGGACAAAGCAACTATCATTTTCCTAAGTCCAAACTCCAGAAAGGGTGTCCGACTTCTCTGCTCATCCGAAGGCGGCACGAGCTGGACAATCCTATTCTGAAGTGTGGGGGAGGATTCTGGGTGCTGGGGAAGTGCTGGCGCGAGCCTGTCGGACGGTGGGCTGGGCAGGGGGTTGGCCTCAGCAACCCTGAGATCCCTCTCATGTGCCACTGCACGGGTCCCCGACGGCACCGTGCTACAGGAGCTCGGGACACAGGACGCTGTGCCGGGAGGCAGAAGGGGACTGGGGGATCCCAGAGACACAGCCCCCCCTTCAGGCCCTTCCCTGTCCCCTCTAAGAAGAAGGCTGTGTCTCTCTGGTCAGAGCTGGCCATCTGCGCCTGGGGAACCAAAGCAAAACTAGATTTCCCATCTAGCCCACGAGGACACAGAGGCCCTCTGGGGCCATCGGGAGTAGAAACTGGGAGAGCCAAAGATCAGGGAAGGCAGAACTTCCTTGAAGGGAGAGGAAAATATGGCAATTCCATAAGGAGATGGAGCCACCCGGCGCTGCCCACCGGCATGAGTGGGCGTCACTCCTGGCAATGCGCATTCATTTGTTGGAGAGAGTACTTCTTTACAGGTTCTGCTCAGCCCTCAAGACCCGCTGGCACCGGCTCCTAGAGCCCCCCCAGTGTCCTGTCACCATGGGGATCTCACTGCCGTGTTACAGGCGGGCGGTGCCAGCAGGGTGGTGGGGAACGGGGCCACGCCAGGGGGTGTTTTGGAAATTGGAGAGGTCTGGGGGTGGGATTTTAGCTGTACCATCAACTGTCACAGCTGGCACTGGTGGGCAGGACAGGGGTGCTGGACGCCTGCACCGCAAGGCTGCCCCGCGTGACACCTGACTGCAAACGTCCTGCCTCGCGCACTCCAGGGTGGCCACCTGCGGGCAGCACGCTGGGCCCACAGTCAGACACGGAAACACAAATAGTTTGGGCATGCATTTAGCAAGCACCGAATTTTCTACAAATGCAACGCCAGTATAAACCGAGGGAAGATTTGTGCTCTTCAAACGTAACCAGGAGGTTTTTGCTGTTTCAGAAAACACATCACTCACGGTCACACCAACGGGGTACGCTTGTGGCTGCCCATATTCATGATTTAAAGGCAAGCGTTTGCTTCGTTGGGTCTTCTAGTGATGCCCAACATTTACTTCTAAAATATATATTATTTTATTAAAAATCGTTTTCCTGGGGCCGGGCGCGGTGGCTCCCGCTTGTAATCCTAGCTCTCTGGGAGGCCGAGGCGGGCGGATTGTTTGAGCTCAGGAGTTCAAAACCAGCCTGAGCAAGAGCGAGACCCCGTCTCTACTAAAATTAGAAAGAAATTAATTGGACAACTAAAAATATATAGAAAAAGTTAGCCGAGCAGGGTGGCGCATGCCTGTAGTCCCAGCTACTTGGGAAGCTGAGGCAGGAGGATCGCTTGAGCCCAGGAGTTTGAGGTTGCTGTGAGCTAGGATGACGCCACAGCACTCTAGCCTAGGCAATACAGTGAGACTCTGTCTCAAAAAAAAAAAAGGAAATAAACTATTCATGAGATAGGGCTGAGTTTTTTTTTAAAAAAAGATTACAAAAAAAGCACCAGAGAGGAGTTTAAAATCATAGTTGTAAAATATTTTTACATTTTTGTATTACAAAATATGGGTAATACAAAATTTACAGGTGAATGTGTTTATACATACACACACAGTTCCTCCAAGAGCTGGTGGGGAGGGGTCACAGCCTGGCCAGAAGTGGACCTTACACCCTCTGTTTACTGAGTTACACATGGCAGGACCCAGAAGATTGAAAAATAATAAAACTAAAATTAACAGCTATGAATTTAATATTTAATCAGCACTTTTATGTACTATGCCAGGCTCTTTAGAGGACTTATTTAATTGAATCCTTAACAACCATAAAGCGACTTATCAGGACCCCATCTCTCAAGGGCTAGAATATTTGTCACAGGACTGTGACTCGGAGGCCACTTACCCAAAATCATAGACCCAGAGAGCAGCAGGGACCCTGAATCCAGGGGTCTTTAGTCCAGAGCCTGAATGCCAGACAGTGACCCCAGGGAGGGCCAGCTGTCTAGATCATGGGAGGCCACAGGAACAGCACTGGGGAAGCTGGACTGAGGAGGAGGGACAGAAAGAGGGTGGCAGATTAAAGACAGTCTCACCAGAGTTTACCTGCCAGAATCCAGTATCGGGGCACCTAACCCACCTTGGGAAAATGGGGGGCTTATGGGGCTTGGGGGAGAGAGGACAGATGAGCATACCTGCTGTTCAACGCAAGGGAAAGCGGCTGCATTTATTGGGGACATCCTCTGGGTAGATTTTCTTGGCAATGGCTTTGTCAGCCTTACGAGGAAGGGCTGGCTCGACCCATTTTACAGAGGGGACACAAGCTCAGGGACGTGGAAGCGATGTGCCCAAGGGCACCCTGCAAGTCGATGCCAACCCTGGGCTGATCTGCTTTCCAGTTGCCCAGGCCAACGAGCCAGGCACCGTCTTTCATGCCTCTCCACCCCTCACATGCGACCCACAAGCAACCTCCGTTTTCTTCCTCTGAAACACAAGCCAAGTCTCTGCCTATCCACTCTCCTTCCACCATCATTCACCTGGACTATTCCAGCAGCCTCCTCCCTGGCCTCCCAAGTGCCTCAGAGATCCCTCTCCACGCTGCAGCCAGAAAGCTTTTCCAAAAATAACCAGATCAGAACACGTCATTCTCTCCTTCCCACCAAAAAACCTTCCAAAACTTCCCACTGCTTTTGGAAAAATCTAAGCATTGTATTCCATTCACAGGGTCCTGCCTGGATACACCTCATCATCCTTCCTCACTGGGCACCAACTTTGTTGACCCACTTTTGTTCTTTCAAGCTCTTACCTGCCCCAGGACCTTTGGCTTTGTTGTCACTTCTGCCCACACCAATGTTCTGGAAGATTCTCACAGCTCAAAGGTTGCCTCTACACAGAAGTTTCCCTAGACTACCTGGAAGCAACCCTTTAAACTCCCCCTGGCCCCCGACGTGCTATCCTATTACCCCATTTCTTCATAGCATTTACTGCTGTAGATATTCTTATTCGTAATTCAGGTATTCATATCTGTCATAATTTGTCCCATGATAACAGAGCAGGGGTAGCCCACTTTTTCTGTAAAGTACCAGATAATGATGATAAATATTTTAGGTTTTGTGAGCCACACAGTCTTTGCTATACCTGCTCAACCTTGCCGTCATAGTGCAAGAGGAGCCATAGCCAATACGTAAGTGAATAGGTATGACTGTGTTCCAATAAAACTTTATTTACAAAACAGATGGTGGGATTTGGCCCTCAGACCTCAGCACACTGATTCTTACACAGACTGCAAGCGCCAGAGGAATGCAAATACTGCTTGAATTAATATACAGGATGTGGCCAGGCGTGGTGGCTCACACCTGTAATCTCAGTGCTTTGGGAGGCCGAGGTGGGAGGTTTGCTTGAGGCCAGGAGTTCGAGACCAGCCTGGGCAACATAGCGAGAGCCCTGTTCCATCACTACAATAAATAAAAAAGTTAGCCAGATGTGGTGGCACGTGCCTGTAGTCTCAGCTATTCAGGAGGCTGAGGCAAGAGGATCGCTTGAGCCCAGGAGTTCAAAGCTGCAGGGAGCTTTGAGCAGGCCACTGCACTCTAGCCTGGATGATGGAACAAGACACTGTCTCAAAATACACACACACACACACCATGGGATGTGGCTAACTGCTGCAGAGGTAAGACACAATGTTGGTGGGTAATAAAGCTCTCTTCTCCCCCCAACAGCATAACTTCCATTTGATAAGCAGAAACCCAAACCAGATCAGGTCACAAACTCAGGTTTGTCACCAGTTCCTGTGTCACTTGCTTTGTTTCATTCACATAAACATAAGAAATCAGACAGAGCCATGGGGTGGGCGTGGGGGGCGAGATACTGACAGCTGCCAGGATCTTCCAGAGTGACTGGTTAGACCACAGGGGCCGCTTCCCCCAGCCCAGGTAAGGGCCCATCCCTTGAGAGGAGCGACTGGAACCTCCAGAGGGAACCAGGTGCCTCTTTTGTGGGTGTCCACAAATCCCCTCCAAGAAAGAGGCACCAGGCCCACACTCCCTGCCGCCCAGGGCACATTCCGGCCTCTAGGTGGAGAGCTGTGTTCCAGGGAGGCGGGGAGAGGCCCAGATGTCAGCCCAACCAAGGGCCGGTGCAGGGCTGGCCCACGTGTCCTGAGCCACAGTCAGTCAGAAGACCGAAGCTGAGTCACCCCGGATGCCATGGTCAGTGCCAAGCCCAGGTGGCGACAGCACCAATACTCAAATACAATGGGGACACTTTACCACTCTCATCCCAGAAGGGCCTCAAAAGCTCTCTCTCCAGGCTCAAGTGAATTGCCCAAGCCCGGAATCAGATCCAGGGAAACCCAAGTCCCGTAGAGTGTACTTGCTGGGCAGAGCCATCCGTATCTTTCGGGGCCCTTGAGCAAGCTATTAGTGCTCCGTTTGGGATCACAGGAGGCTTGCAGCCAAGCCCCGCAGGTCCTTCCTTTAAAGAGCCCTTGAGCCAGTTAGCTGATCTGCCTCCCAGGGCCCCTGCCCTACCCGGGCCACCCTTACGTTTGTCCTGGGTTCCTGCCCAGCCTCTTTCCTGAGCTGCCACTTGGCCCCTCGCCCGACCTACTCTTCACACAGCTGCTGGAGGGAGCTTCTCAGAATCCCAGTCTGATCTCATCAGCTCCTCCCTGCCTCCCTGAATGCGCCTGAATAGCTTCTTGGTACTCTGGGTAGACCCAGCTCTCCACCACACTGCAAGCACACAAGGCCTGGTGCCCTGCCCTGCCCGCCCCAGCCACTCGCCTTCTCACTCACTCCTGTCAAGCCACATCGTGGCCAGTCCCAGCCCCTTCCTACCTAAGACCTGGGTAGCCAGCCTCCAAGATGGTCCCAACATCCCTTGCCTCTTTGTATTCGTGCTCTGTGGAGTCTTTTCCCACACTCAATCAGGGCTGATCTGTGGGGCCAAGAGAAAGCAAGTGACTTCCGAGCCTAGGTCATGAAAGGCATCACAGCACGATGCCTTCCTTGTTCTCAGGGAAGCCGGCCGCCATCTTGTGAGGATGCTCAAGTAGCCCTGCAGGGAGGCCCACGGGAAGAAAACACAATTTGTCCACAAGGTGAGCGAGCCACTTTGGAAGTAGCTACTCCAGCCCTGGTAAACTTTCAGATGACTGTAACCCTGGACACCCCAATTGACTACAATCTCATGAGAGACCCCAAGTGAGCTGCTCCCAAATTCCCAGCCCACAGAAACCATGAGGTACAATGCATGGGTGCTGTTCTAAGCTACTAAGCTTTGAGGCAACGATAGAGAATTATCGCAAAGTTTCCGCATGTACTGTTCCCCTTATCCTGTAAAGTCCTGCTGTTCCATGTGTCCTCTTCTCCTGCTTGGATAATTCCCAATTATTCTTTCTATTGTAGCTTAATGAATCATTTCCTCCTTAAGGGGCCTTTTCTGACATCCACCAGCTCTACCAGGTGTTTTTGTTACATGATCTTTTAGAACCACAGCCTTCTTTAAGAGCCTTTATCTCAGCCGGTGATCACGTATTTTGGAGTGATGCTTCTAGGTCAATCACACCCCCTCCTATGCCTAGTGCCTATCAACGTGCCCCAGGTGTGGTTGGCACACAATCAAGAGTTATTGAGTCCTGCACGTGTGAGGGTATGATCCTTGTTATCCCCACCTGAAATGCTTGGCTTGCAAATATCCGTCAAAACTACCAATGATCACGCCAGTAATCCTAGCACTCTGGGAGGCTGAAGAAGGAGGATCGCTTGAGGCCAGGAGTTCAAGACCAGCCTGAGCAAGAGCAAGACCCCGTCTCTAATAAAAATATAAAAATTAGCCAGGCATCGTGGTACACAACTGTAGTCTCAGCTACTTGGGAGGCTGAGGAAGGAGGATCACTTGAGCCCAGGAATTTGAGGTTACAGTGAGCTATGATGATGCCACTGCATTCTACCTGGGTGACCAGAGTGAGATTCTGTCTCAAAACAAAAAACAAAACAAAAACCTACCAACAGGTTGGGCATAGTGGCTAACGCCTATAATCCCAGCACTTTGGGAGGCTGAGACAGGAGGATCACTTTAGCCCAGGAATTCAAGATCAGCCTGGGCAACATAGCAAGATCCTATCTCTACAAAAAATTAACAGAAAAACTACCAACATATACACTGTTTTATTCAACTATACTACTTCCAAGAATTTCTCCTAAGATCCACTCACACATGTACAAAATGAGAAAAGGACACAGCTATTCACAGCAGCTTCGTCTGTAGCAAAAGAATGAAAAAACCTAGTTCTTCCCTGGTGGGGGATTAGCTAAAGAAATTATGTTTCATTCATAGAGTGACAGACCCTACAATAATAAAAACACAGAAGTACATTTTGCCACTTAATACCTTAGAGATTGTTTGCTATCAGTAAGTCAGAAATGCAAGGCATAGAACAGAATGCATAAGGCGATATCATTTATGTAAAAAGCTGGACGGGGGAAATTATGTGTATTTACTTGTTTATATATAAAACCTTGGGATGCTATACACTGTGCATTCCTAGCAATAAAAATAAAAATAAAACCTTCTGAAAGAAACAAAAAATGGATACCTTGGCTGGGCGCAGTGGCTCCAGGGCACTCTGGGAGGCCAAGGCCAGAGGATCACTCGAGGTCAGGAGTTCGAGACCAGCATGAGCAAGAGCGAAGCCCTGTCTCTACTAAAAAAATAGAAAGAAGTTAGCTGGACAACTAAAAATATATAGAAAAAAATTAGCCGGGCATGATGGCACATGCCTGTAGTCCCAGCTACTCGGGAGGCTGAGGCAGGAGGATCGCTTCAGCCCAGGAGTCTGAGGCTGCTGTGAGCTAGGCTGACACCACAGCACTCTAGCCTGGGCAACAGAGCAAGACTGTCTCCAAAAAAAAAAAAAAAAAAAGGGTACCTTCCTAGAGATAAGAAATGCTAACTAGCAGGGTGGGAGACATAGGCAGAAACAGAAATTTCTCTGAAAGTCTTTTTACTTTTTTGGAATGCTGGGTCCCATGGCTATGTTATTTATAACAAGCAAAAATGACTGGCAGAGCAACAGGGAAAGCATGGTCTTTTCAATAAATGGTGCTGGGTCCACTGAATGACCACATAGAAGAAAGTGAACCTTGATCCCTACCTCACACCGTATACAAAACTCAATTCCAGATGTCTTGCAGATCTAAATGGAAAAGCAGAGTCGAGAAAGCCTTTAAAATAAAACATAGAACATCTCTGTGACTTCAGGGTAGACAAGTGTTTCTTTAACAGGACACAAAGCACATTAATCATAAAGGAAAACACGTTGAGCTATATTAAAATGAATTTTTGTTCATCAAAAGAAACCACTTAAAAGGCAAGCCACAAACATGTCTGACAACAGACTTTTATCTACAATATATAGAGAACTCTTTCAAATGAATAAAAGGCAGCTAATTCCGTTTTTTATTAAGTAGACAAAAAGAGTTGAACAACCACTCCACAAAAGAGGATGTCCAGATGGCCAAGGCTCATGTGGAAGGCTTCTCAATTTCATTAGTCACCAGAGAAATGCAAAACAAAACCTCAATACGATATCACGCACGCACGAAAAAAGGAAAACATTTTCAAGTGTTGGCAAGATCAGAACTCTCGCATGTTGCAGGGGCGAGGGGGGGAGGAGTCCAAAATGGTATAGCCTGGCCAGACGCGGTGGCTCACTCCTGTAATCCTAGCACTCTGGGAGGCCAAGGCAGGGGGTTGGGGGGGGAGCGGAGAGAATCGCTTGAACTCAGGAGTTCGAGACCAGCTTGAGCAAGAGCGAGACCCCGTCTCTACTAAAAATAGAAAAAATTAGCCAGGTGTGGTGACACATTGCCTGTAGTCCCAGCTACTCAGGAGGCTGAGGCAGGAGGATCGCTTGAGCCCAGGAGTTTGAGGTTGCTGTGAGCTAGGCTGATGCCACTGCACTCTAGCCTGGGCGACAGAGTGAGACTCTGTCTCCAAAAAAAAAAAAAGAAAATACAGATGAACCTCAAAAATGATACACTGCACAAAAGAAACCAGTCATAAGGTGCAGACTGTGTAATTTCGTTTATGTAAATCACCAGAGTGATTCTCTCCATTTTTCTCACCCACTTCAAACTTGGGCTTCCTTCCATCCTGCCTCGCTTCCCTCAACACTTGCCAAGCCCCTTCGGCCTGCCCAGGTCCCATGGCCATCGCCCGTTACAGCCACCAGACCCCAGACACAAACCATGGTCATAGCTGAGGGAATCGCCCACCTTCTGGAAAAGAATGAACTACGAAAACACACAGCGTCCGCCTCTGAACCGCAAAGAAAGTCTCCCTCTCCACGCCACGGTGAGCAGGAACACAGACCGGGCCTGCCCTGGCCTTAAATTCAATCAACCGGAGGGATTTCACCTGGGGAGCCTCCTTCCCGGAAATGACCCCCAATTACCCACAACTGACTCTTTCTCCCAAGGCCATTACCACCTTTGGGACTATTAACATACTCATTTTTCTAGACGAGGAGACCAGCTGAGAGTTGTTGGGCAACCTGCCCAGAGTCTACTTGGGTCGCCAGATTTGAGATGCAAATCTGGTTTTTCTGACATCGCAGTTATGCACTTTTAACACTTACGCCACAATTGCCACTAAAAATGAATCACATCTGAGCAACTTCGTTTCCTTTTTTTTCTTTTTTTTTTTGAAAGATTTCATGATTCCCGGGTAAGACATTCAAGGAAAGGTAGCGGATGTTGAGAAAGTATGTCAGCTTTGTAGATGAATGGGGAAAAGGACCAGAATTTGGGGATGGGGAGACGGATTAGAAACCCTTTGAAGATTGCTCACGGAAGAATGAGTCCAGGCAGCAGCTGTCCGACGGATGATCAAACCACTGGGAAAAAGTCAAATGGCATTTACAGAGGCGGGGTCAGGCTGATGACATCTGAACCCCCGGATCAGTCTTAGTTATCAGTAAAAGGCAAGCATAGCCAGACATTCTGTCCTACTGATGGAATTTTCTAGCCCCACTTGGGAAGAATTGAACTCAAAAGTATGAATCCTGAATCTGACTGGGGACAGAGGAGCACGTTAAATGACATAAGAAGATGCCACCAGCAATGCCAAACTCGGGGGAGCTCTCCAGGGAACACAATGTAGTTTCTTCAACAAATGAATTACCAGAAAAAAAAACAAAAACAAAAACAAAACAGGAAAAGGAAACTAATATGTTAAACAATACTTCACAGAGATTCATTAACTAAATAAATGACACTTGAGGACCTTATTTAGATTTTGATTCAAACAAATCAAATGTTAAAAAAGAAAACTGGTGGGGCGTGGTGGCTCGCACCTGTAATCCTAGCACTCTGGGAGGCCGAGGCATGAGGATCACTTGAGGTCAGGAGTTCGAGACCAGCCTGAGCAAGAGTGAGACCCCCGTCTCTACCAAAAAGAAAAGGAAAAAAATGATAAAAAAAAAAAAAAAGGAAACTGAGACAGATGGGGAACTTTGAACTATAATTGATACTTTTGATAAGTATGATAAAGTTATTGTGGTTAATTTTTTTAACCGTTGCTATCTTTTAGAGATTGTTTTTTAGAGAATCTCAAAGTCCTGCCCCATAAGATGCTTAATAATTACAAAGGGGAAAATAGTAACTTTATTTTTTTTATTTTTCATTTTTTTCAGTTCACTACAGCACTTTATTTTTCCTCACACAATGATGTGTTGCTGGGGCCTAATGTTTTCACGTAACAGCAGAAAACCAAAATTTGTCATCTCTTCACGAATTGAGAATTGGGTCCAAAAACCTTACGCAGATTAAAAGGACGAATACATTTACAGGTGTAAATGCAAAGTGCTTCCAACTCAAGCCAAGTCACCACTGGTGGTGTTCCCACAGGAAAACATCAGGTAAGACAGGAAAACTGGGTCCTCGGTCTTGGACTCTTCCAACCCTGCTAGACCGGCAAGATGAAAATGACAACTGATTCAGGAACTCCTGCCAGCCCCTAGAGAAATTCTGTGCAGACAGAAAAATCCAAACTCTGAAATATTTGAAAGAGGTTTACTCTGAGCCAAATTTGAGGACCATGGCCCAGAGCCACTGGCAAGAAGCCTTGAGCAAGTGGACTCGCTACCATTGGGTTACAGTTTGGTTTTATACATTTCAGGGAGACAGGGGTTACAGGTAAAGTCATAAATCGATACATGGAAGGCGTACATTGGTTTGGCCCAAAAAGGTGGGATGTCTCAAAGGGGCAGGGCTTACAGGTTACAGGTGGGTTTAAAGAGTCTTTGGCTGACAATTGGCTGAGAGAGTTCAGCTTTATCTAAAAGACCAGAAAGGAAATGCTTAATTTAAGATAAAGGTGTGAGCACTCTGGGAGATTCCAGACAGGAGGATCTTTCAAATTAAGATTAAGGATCTGCTAGGATGCTTGAGTTAAGATGGTTGGGGGGGGGAGCTTTCTATCTTTCAGGTGATGCTAATGCTATACCGGAATCAGGTTGGGAAGTAAACCACACTATATTTGGTTAACAAAACCTGTCTAAGGCTGGGCACGGTGGCTCACGCCTGTAATCCTAGCACTCTGGGAGGCCGAGGCGGGCGGATTGTTTGGGTTCAGGAGTTCGAGACCAGCCTGAGCAAGAGCGAGACCCGTCTCTACCAAAAATAGAAAGAAATTAGCTGGACAACTAAAAAAAAAAATATATATATATATATATAAAAATTAGCCGGGCACGGTGGCGCATGTCTGTAGTCCCAGCTACTCGGGAGGCTGAGGCAGTAGGATCGCTTGAGCCCAGGACTTTGAGGTTGCTATGAGCTAGGCTGACGCCACAGCACTCTAGCCAGGGCAACAGAGTGAGACTCTGTCTCAAAAAAACAAAAAGAAGAAAAACCAAAACCCATCTAGTGAGATTTTACCATTTTTGAGCATGACTCATCAGGCCCCCTTAGGAGGGAATTTTGGGCAAAACAAAAGATCAGAGTTCGGTCGTCTCCAGGAATGGTCAGCTCTGACGCACTACTGCCCTGCACAGACCGAGGCTGATGGCCACACAGGCCACAGATTTCTCTTCCAAGCATGTTTTTTCACCTCAGCCACCAGGTGACTGAGCCACAGGCCTTAAGGGCTCAAATCAAAGACATGTGCAGGGTATTAAACAATCAAGGGAATGGCAAACTTGAATAAAAGGTCAAAATCAGCAACAAGTTCTACAATCCAGTGCCGTTACGAGATACACCTGCTCGCAGTCCGTTTAGAAGCATTTGCGGTGGTCGATGGAGGACCCGGACTCGTCGTACTCCTGCTTACTGACCCACATCTGGACGGTGGACGGCGAGACCAGGATGGAGCCGTCGATCCACACCGAGCACTTGTGCTCAGGGGGCGCGATGGTGACCTTGACCTTCATGGTGCTGGGCGCCAGGGTGGGATTTCCTTCTGAATCCTGTCGCGAGGCCTGGGGACATGGTGGTGCCATCAGACAGCGCCATGTTGGCATACAGGTCCTCGTGGATGTCCACATGACACTTCATGATGGAGCTGAAGGTCGCCTCATGGATGCCGAAGGGCTCCATACCCAGGAGGGAGGGCTGGAAGAGCATCTCCAGACACTGGGACCGCTCGTTGCCAATGGTGATTGCCTGGCTGTCGGGCAGTTCATAGCTCTTCTCCAAGGAGGAAAAGGACGCAGCAGTGGTCATCTCTGCTTGAAGTCCAGGGCGACATAGCACAGCTTCTCCTTGATGTCACACACAATGTCCCGTTCGGCTGTGGTGGTGACGCTGTCGCCACGCTCCTTGAGGATCTTCATGAGCCAGTCCGTCAGGCCCCGGCCAGCCAGGTGCAGAGGCAGGGTGGCGCTGGGGAGAGCATAACCCTCTTAGATGGGCACCGTGTGTGTGACTCCGTCTCCAGAATCCATGACAATGCCAGTGGTGTGACCAGAGGTATACAAGGACAGCACGGCCTGGATGTCCTCATACGTGGCCGGACTATTGAAGGTCTCAAACGTGATCTGGGTCATCTTCTTTTTGTTGGCCTTGGGGTTCAAAGGGGCCTCCGTGAGCAGCACCGGGTGCTCCTTGGGGGCCACTTGCAGCTCGTTGTAGAAAGCGTGGCGCCAAATCTTCTCCATGTCATCCCAGTTGGTGACAATGCCGTGCTCGATGGGGTACTTCAGGGTCAGGATGTCGCACTTGCTCTGGGCCTCGTCACCCACATGCGAGTCTGTCTGGCCCATGTCCACCGTCACGCCCTGGTGGTGGGGGCGCCTGATGATGGAGAGAAACACGGCTCAAGGGGGCATTGTCCCCAGCAAAGCCAGCTGTGCACATGCTGGAGCCATCGTCAATGACCAGCATGGCGATTTCCTCTTCCATTGCTCTCCATGGAGGGGCGCAACAGCGCGAAGACGTGGAACGTGGGCCGGCTGGCGTGAGTGACAGAAGTAACTTTCAAGTGGAGACACGTGGCAGACACCACCTTAGCCAAGTGATCAAAATTAACATGGCCAGTGATGGAACTAAATGACAACAGGCTGGGGTCTTCCTGCCCAAAATGCACCACTTGAGTCTAATCATGAGGAATCATCGGACAAACCCAAGTAATAACTGACCTATTTTTCTCAAAAATGTCAAGGTCACAAAAGACAAGAAAGGCTCAGAAACAGTTCCAAGTGAAAGAGACTAAAAAGACAGCTGTTGCCGGGCACGGTGGCGTGCACCTGTAGTCCCAGCAATTCAGGAGGCTGAGGCTGGAGGATCACTTGAGGCCAGGAGTTCTACTCCAGCCAGGGCCACAGAGCAAGACCCCCACCCCTGTCTCTTAAAAAAAAAAAAAAGGACAACGGGAAAGGAACAAGTGATCTGAGATGTTCAGGATTTTCTTCTGCTCTAAAGGTCACTGATGGGACAACCGGTGAAATCTGATTAAGGTTTGCAGGTTTCCTGCTTTCGATAATTTTACTGAAGTTAGGCTAAAAAATGCCTTGTTCTTAGGAAACTCAGTATTTACATGGACGGATGGATGCATGGATAGGAACCCGGGTTATGGGGAAGTGGGTATCCATTCTTCCTGCCCCAGACCAATTCCACCGGAAGCCTTTTATGTGAGAGAGAATCAATGTCTCTCTCATTTAAGTCACTAATATATTGTGTTCATTGTCATTTGTGGCTGAGTCTAATCTTGGTATCATTATTAAAAGAAATATTCCAAAATTCATGGAGCGATATCTGAGAGTTACAAAGTCATTCATAATAATAATAACTAACGGCAGCAATTAAGAATTTTTGTAGCTGGATGTGGTGGTGTGCACCTGTAGTCCCAGCTATGGGGGAGGTTGAGGCAGGAGGATGGCTTGAGCCCAGGAGTTTGAGGCTGCAGTGAGCTATGATCACACCTGAGAACAGCCGCTGCACTCCAGCCTGAGCAGCATAGCAAAACTCCATCTTGAGAAAAAAAAAACGTTTTTTGTTGCGATGGTAGCATAATGCCAAAAGAGTTCAGTTGCTCAGAGGCTGCAGAAACCAGGATGTAGAATCTGGAATTAAGCTGTCCTATGCTTCAGCCAATGCGCACATGTGGCTATTTAAATGGAAGTTAATTAAACTTAAATAAAATTTAAAATTCAGTTCCTGCCTCCTATCACCACATTTCAAGTGCTAATGGACAGTGCTGTTCTGGCTTATGGAGTCTGGAATGTTTCTCAGAATACGGTCCAAGGACCACACGTTTTTTAATTCCTGGGGGGTGCTTGGTGAGAAACACACATTTCTGGGGTCATTTCCAGATCTTCGTAGTAAGCATTTCTGAGTACAGAGCTTGAGAATCTGCATTTTAACAGGGTTCTTCCAGGACGTTCTGATGTTCCCTAATAGCCAACAGCCTCCCTAGGGAAGAAGAAGGTGAAAGTTAACTTGTGTTTCCTGCACGTGGGTCCGTTCCATGCTGGGCTCCAAGACTGGAGACGTATCAGCGAACTGGATCTTCAGACTGGGACATCGAGGAAGATCAGATGTGACTTTAGTCTCCAAGGGCTGCCTGGCTTAAACCTTGGCCCCTTCCTTCACAAGCCACTTGACCTTGGGTGGGTTACTGGACCTCTCTCTGCCTCTGTTTCCTTATTTGTCAAAGATTCAATAATAGTACCTAATCTATAGAGTTGTTGTGAGGATTCCATGAGTTCGTAAGTGTGTGTAAGTTACTTTAACAGTGCCCAGCACACTTTAGGCAGAGTTTACTATTATAATTAGCCAAGCACAGTGGCTCACACCTGTCATCCCAGCATTTTGGGGGGCCAAAGCGGGAGGATCACTTGATGCCAGGAGTTGGAGACGAGCCTGGGCAATACAGCGAGACCCCCATCTCTACAAAAAATAAGAAAAATTAGTGCTGGGCATGGTGGCGTGTGCCTGTAGTCCCAGCTACTCAGGAGGCCGAGGTAGGAGGATCGCTTGAACCCAGGAGTTGGAGGTTACAGTGAGCTATGATCTTGCCACCACACTCCAGCCTGGGCAACAGAGCGAGACCCTGTCTCTAAAAAAAAATGCACACACAAACGCAAAAACATTAGTTATATTTCCAAAGCCCTACTCAATGAATGCGGGGTGTGACCTGTTCCAGAGATTTTCTCTGGCCTCACCATTGAAAATATCACCAATACCTCAAAACTATTGCTTCTGTTTCATTTTCTTCCTAGCACTTAACACTCACTGAAATAACCATTATTTGCTGTTGCTTCCTTTTTTTTTTTTTTTTGAGACAGTGTCACTCTGTCACCCCAGTTAAAGTGCAGTGGCATCATCACAGCTCACTGCAACCTCAAACTTCTGGGCTTAAGCCATCCTCCCGCCTCAGCCTCCCAGAGTACTAGGATTACAGGCATGAGCCACTGCGCCTGGTCCTTGCTTCATTTTTCAAAAAACACTTCATTGAGCACCTACTGTGTGTGAGTATTCCAGGCAGAGGGAACAGCAGATGCAAAGGCCCCAAGGTGGGAACATGCCAAGTACTCTTTCAGATGCTAGAGATGCATTGGTGAGTAAGACAGATGTAGTCCTGTCTTCAAGGTGTTCGTGTTTTAATGGCGGGGGAGGCAGATAAATTGATGTCCAACGTACTTCCAGGTGGGAAGCAGTTTGGGGGCAAGTAGGTGGTCAGGGAGGGCCTCCATGAGGAGGTGGCACTTGAGCAGAGGCCCGAGAAAGAGGAAATGGAGGAAGCACGTGGCTATTTGGGGGAAATCTATTGACTTTGGCCTGGCATGTGCCTCTCCCCATCTCCTCCCCCCTTCCCTCCCTTCCCCTCCCCTCCTCTTCCCCTCCCCATCCCTGTCCAGGGCTCAGGTTTCCAGAGGCTGTTTCTCAACTGTTAGAAAAGGGGAATTCCAATGGGGTTTGCAGGCTGTCAGCTCCTGTCTGCCTCCTCCCCTCCTGATGTCCTAGTGTTCAAGCTCCAGCTTGGGGGCCTGGGACCCTCCCCCCACTCGAAGCTCCAAACCTGTCTTCCAAAGAGTCACTGGGCTCTCTGGGTCTGGGCAAAGGAGGAGGCTGTTACCTGGGAGCCCAGCAAGGGACCCATCCCCCAGCCACATGCCATCTGGTTCTGCGTGAGGCTTGAGGCTGTCCTTCTATGGCAAAGAGGGGGCTAAGGGGCCTCTCTCTAGCCCAGTGGTGGAGCCAGAGTGGTCTGGAGTCAGTCTGTCTGGGTTCAAATCTAGATAGGCACTGAGTCCACTAGTGCTGTGTGACCCTGAGCAAATCACTTAACTTCTCTGAACCCACACCTCCATAAGAGTTTATCACAACTCCCACCTCCTAAGGAGTCAAGTCTTCCTGCCTGGAAAGTGCTTGATGAAGGTCTGACATTACTCTGGGGAAATACCGAGCCCCAAAGGGGTATCTGGGTCTGTTGTATCCCCCAAAACCACTTCTCTAGCTCCCAGGGAGGCATATGTCATTGGGATGGAGAAAGAGCCCCCCACCACCTACCAGGCTGCCTCTCTGAAGGAAAGCAGGAAGGCCCCAGACCTAATTAATGCCTGGGAGGGGCTAGACAGCTGCCTGGGGGGAAACTCTCTCTTGATCCCTGTTTTCTCAGAAGCCAGTGAGATCCTGGCACCCCGGCTGGAGCCAGGCGAAGGGTAGGGGGCATGGGATGGGAAGGCTGGTAAAGGACGACATGCCCAGGCAGCAGCCACCACCCCTGCCCCATCCAGCCCAGCCATGGGACGCTAATGGCAGGAATTCCTCCCTTAAGCCTGAAAAGACACACCGCCACCAGAAAGAGAAATTGAACTGTTTATTGGCCTACATCTGGGTCTCGGGTATGAGGAGGGTGTCTGGGGAGCTGTACGACGGGGAGACGAGCCCCTGACTGGCTCCTTGCCCCCCAAAGACCCCCTCCCCCAGCCTTTGCATTCACAAGAAATTGCTTTGAGGCGTGAGGTTTCCGTCCCCGATGTGAGCTGCACCCCAGCTCTCAAGGGGGGCAGATGAGTCAGCAATTAGGGTCTGGGCGGCGCCAGAACCTCCCTTTGGCAGCTTCAACACGGACAAGAGGAGACAGAACAGCATCCATTCGGGGGGGAAATGTGATCGGGAGAGGGGAGGTCACAGACGTCACGTATGCGCACACACACAGACACACGCAGACACACATAAATATATGTACCGCAAAATCCCTTCCGTCTATCCACAGGATTTCGTAAAGTCCTTCTGGGGCAGATTGGGGGACAGCATCCCCGGAAATGTCCTTGGCCACCCCCACCTCAGCCCCCCATTCAATATAACTTGAAAGGAGGCACAGAGGACTCAGGGCTGCCCTGCCTTAGGAGACCTGGGACCTCGGCTGGGGCTGCAGGTGCGGAGGTGGGGCTGGCTGGGGGGTCGTTGCATTTGGAAGTCGGGGGGTGGATCCTGTGCAAACATTTCCCCCAGAATTTTCTCAAGTCCCACCCTGCCCCACACTAGGAGAAGCAGCCCCCCCAAAACTGGCATTTCCTGCCTTTGGTTATTATTCGTCTATACCCCAAATAGTGCAACTGACCGATGAGGTCTGAGATCCGGGAATGGGTTCAGCCCCCTCCCCTCCCCACCTCCGCCCCGAGGTTTCCGGGCGACTCGTGGACTCAGAGGAAAGGGAAGAAGTCGCCCAAGTGGCAGCTGGTGAAATTTAGGGAAGCTGTGGATTCAGGCCCGGGAGGGGCCTCTGGCTCTTCCTGACAGTGGTTCCAAAGGAGTGGCCTGAGGTTGTCCTGAGTCCCCCTTGAGTGCCTGCCTGCTATCTCCTTGCCCTTTATGGGTGTCCCGCCAGCCTCCCCATGATCCAGTTCTAAAGGGGTCACACTTGGCACCACACCGACCCCAGGACCCCACTGCGGCACTGCAGCCAGACTAGGCAGTGTCCCAGCTGGCCGCGCAGGGTGTGAAATGTTTGCAGTATCACCCGGGTCTGTGGAGGGGGGAGGGGCCGGGCACTTGGCATGGCAGCCCCTCGTCTCTGTCCGAGGTCACCCGGAGCCTCTCCACGCAGCCCCCTGCTGTGGAATGGTTGTCGGCCCACCTATGGGTCCCCGCCTCATAACTCCGTGTTGCCCTCCTGGAGCGTGGGGGACGTGGGCATGTGCGTGCCCCTCTCCAGCGAGCTGGAACTGCGCAGCGGCAGGAGGTGGTGGCCCGGGGTCCCACCCCGCCGCCCTTGCACCCCCGCCGCCGCCCGCTGCCAGCATCGCAGCGGCCGCAGCACCTCCCGCCGCAGGTCCCGGCTGCACCACGTGTAGATGATGGGGTTGAGCAGCGAGTTGAGCGTGGCGAAGGCGAAGAAGTAGTGGGCTTTGTAAAGGATGGGGCAGGAGCGGACGGGACAGGCGTAGTCCAGGAGGAGGATGCTGAAAGCTGGCAGCCAGCACACGATGAACACACCGAGCACGATGGTGACCGTCCTGAGCAGGGTCAGCGTCTGCGAGCTGGCCGTGCTGGTGTGGCTCGAGCGGACCACGCAGTAGATTCGGACGTACAGAGCCACGATGGCCAACAGGATGACCGAGAAGACGGTCACCACGCACAGCACGTACTGCTTGGCGTAGAGAGGCAGGACGGTGGAACAGGCCTCGAGGTGGCCCAGGCAGTTCCAGCCAAGGATGGGCAGCCCGCCGAGAACCAGCGAGATGACCCACGAGGCCCCAATGAGCAGCAGCATGCGGCAGCTCTTGTCACTGCCGTAAAGCTTGACCTTGGCAATGGCCACATGCCTCTCGATGGCAATGGCCAGGAGGCTGAAGACAGAGGCAGAGAGCGTGATGAAGGCGGAGCCCTCGCGGGCGAACCACTGCACGGGTGTCAGCCCCAGCGTGACGGGGCCAGACAGCAAGGTGTTGGCCACAAAGGCCACACCGGCCAGGAGGTCGGAGGCGGCCAGGTTGCCCAGGAACAGGTACATGGCCGAGTGGAACTTGCTGTTGCGTGCCACGGCTATGAGTACTAGCAAGTTTTCCACCACGATGGCGCAGCAGAGGATGATGATGAAGGCTGAGGCCACCTGCCGGGAGGGTGTCTCTTGTGTTTCCAGCGTCTCCTTGGTGTATGTGTAGTGTTCCAGGACCTTGCTGGAGTTCAGGTATTCCGAGTAAAAGCTGCCCATGTTGGAGCTCAGTGGCCGGCCAGGGCCATGGGACTGTTGGAACTGCAAAGAGAGACAGACAGACAGACAGCAGGTCAGAGAGCTCTGGCCTCGGACGGATGAGGTTCAAATTCCAGCTCTGTCACTCCTCACTGAATGGCCACGTGAACTCAGAATCATCATCTCTGGGTTTTGCATTTCCAGATGGGAAACCCAGGGAGGTCAATTCGCTTTGCCACAGTCTCAAAGCTAGCAGGTGGCAGAGCCAGGAGATTGGCTCCGCAGCCTCTATATCCCCTAGGTGACGCTCTTGTTTTATTTTATTTCTTTAGAGATGGGGTCTCGCTCTGTCACCCAGGCTGGAGTGCAGTGGTGCGATCATAGCTCGCTGCAGCCTCCAACTTCTGGGCTTAAGTGATCCTCCCACCTCAGCCTCTCAAGCAGCTGGGACTACAGGTGCGCACCACCACCACGCCTGGCTAATTTTTCAATTTTATTTTTTTAGAGACAAGGTCTCACTCTGTTGCCCAGGCTGGAGTGCAGTGGCGTGATCATAGCTCACCGCAATCTCAAACTTCTGGGCTCAAGTGATCCTCCCACCTCAGCCTCCCAAGTAGCTGGGACTACAGGCAGGCGCCACCATGCCTGGCTAATTTTTCTATATTTTGTAGAGATGAGGTCTTGCTATGTTGCCCAGGCCGGTCTTGAACTTCTGGCCTCAAGCAATCTTCTGCCTCGGCCTTCCAAGTAGCTACACTCTCTTTGAAAGGGACAGAAGCTCCCCCAAATGGCATGAAGCATATAATGTGGACTTCCGGAAACCCTGCCCATCTACCCAGAGAGCAAGCCTTGGGTAGGGCCTGGAGGGTTTGTCTCTTTTTTCAAACACCACTGGAGCCTTGGGCTTCATGCCGTCTGCTGACCTGGGTCAGGAAGATTCTCACCACTGATAGCACTATCCCCTGCTTATTACCACCCACGGCTCCAGATTTCAGGCTGGGTCTAAGCCCTGGGGCCTTGGGTGCTCCCAAGATAAGGTCTTGGGGAGACACCAAGGCGGCCCTGAGGTTTAAACATCCCGGAGGTCACACCATCTTCAAGGACACAGGCCGTGGAGGCAATCAGAGTTGGCTCCCATTCCAACTCTGACATGCTGGACGAGTCACCCAACACTCTCTCAGCCTCTTAGCCTCAACGTCCCCATCTGTGCAATGGGGAGAAGAAAGCCCACTGCATAAGGGTGCTAAGAAAATCCTTTTAAATGATGCAAGAGGCACACTCAGCATATAATAAGCACTCAACAAATATTAGCTAATGTTATTAGCTCTCTTCCCGCCACACACACACACACACACACACACACACATACACGGCTTTGGATTTGGTGGCCCCCCTACACAATCTTTTGGGAGGGGAGGGGATCCTGGCTAAGCCAACCAGGGGACAGTTTGTTCCCATCAGCACCATCTAGCTCTGCCCTGGGACACGGGGTCCCAGGGGGGTGGGCAAGGCGCTGGCACCCCCTCCCCGGCCAGGATGAAATCCAGATGTGAGGCCCCTGGAACAAACAGGGTGGAGTCCTCTCTCCCTAGTCATATCCGGTGTGGGGAGAGTTGTGATGGGGGAGACCCGTCTGGGAGGTCCTGGCTGGGAGGCTGGGGCGGCTGCGCTGAAATCATGTGAGCGGTGAGGGGGCGTGAAGCCCCACTGGGGGGGGGGAGGCATTTGTTTCCATGAAAGCCTGAGTCACCCCCCTCTCAAGGAAAACTGAGCCGTGGGGGAAGGGGGTGGGAAGAGAGGATGAGAGACAGAGAGGATGAGAGGCAGACGCCCTGGCCTTCCCCCAGCTTGGGGGCAGGGTAGAGGGGGGTCTTAGAGGAGCCAGTGCAGTATCTGCCTTTCAAGAGGGGAGCAGGGCGGAAGCTCCTGCCCTTAGCTAAATGGAGGGGGCGGGGGCAGGGAGAGTCCACCCCAGGTCTCTAGAAACGCGTTTGGCAAGGACTGCGTGCACCGTTCCAGAAAAGTCTGGTTAGGCCGGTTCCTAGTGAGCCTAGTAGTGATGGGGGGCTTCCAGGGTCGCCCAGCCATCTCAGTCCCCGGCTGCCCCCTCGGAGGGGCGTTCTGGGCCCCCAGCCGGACTTCGAGGCAGCTGCTCCCCCAAGGCGGAGGGACATCCGTCCTAGTTTGGGAACAGACAAGGGCTTGTGCGTTTCTCCGAGGGACGGCTGCCCCGCCCAGATCGCCACACAGAGGCCCCTTGTTCCCTTGCTGGACGGAGCCCCGGGCGGCCTGATGCCCTCTGCCCGCTGCAGCCAGTCCCCGGCTGACTTGGCCCGGGCCACTGGGCCTCACCAGACCGGCCGTCGGACCGGAAACAGCCCGCGCTCTGATTGGCTCATTTTCAATCCGAGGGCACGGAGCAATTTGCCTATTGGCCTGACGTTCCCTCTGCGGCCTCTGATTGGCCCAGTTAGGGGCGCTCTGCGGCTAGCCCTTACCGAACTGGCGACTGGACCTCGGCACTTTGCAAGGACAGAGTTAATGCTGTGTGGATGTCCCTGGGGGGAGTCTGAACCGTGGCCTGACCGCTGCGTCACCCTGACCAGACGCCCCCAGGCTGCCCTGGGCCTGCTGGGCCCCTCCTGGGGTTCATAATTGAGAATCAAGGTCCCTTCGCAGGCCTGGGAAGGACACTCGCGGGTGGGCAAGAAGCCCAGGGTGTGTCTCATGGCCGCCCCCTCCGCTGCTCGTGAGGAGAAAGATTTACTGCGGCTTCCTGGAGAATTAGTGTTCAGCCCTTTACCCCCACGGGACTAACTAAAAAGTCAGTCTTACTCCCTGGGGAAAAGACTGGGGGCGCTGCAGTCCACTTTCTCCAACTGCAAGAAAGAGAGATAGAAGCAGCTCTCCTAAAGAAAGGGAAACTGAGGCCCACCCTATATCCGAGTCTCATCTTCCCCACTAGGACTTTGTCAGGGCAGGAGCTTAGGCGGTTTTGGCTTCCCAGAAAGAGGAAGCAGGGCAGGTTGGAGCCGGCAGAAGGGTCACCCCCTAGATGGATGGAGGCCTGGTCTGCTTCCTCTCCCCTGTGTCAGCCTCCCAGGTTCAGGGGAGGACACAGAGCCTGTCTCCTAGTCACCTTCACCGAAGCAGTCCTGACTGCCTCTCAGAGAGTCAGGAAGATGCCACTGGGCTCAGAACGGGAGATGGAATGTCCAGGCCTGAAATGGAACAATAAGGACAAGTGACAGGGCACGGAGGGAAGGGAAGAGAGGCAGACCAGGACGACAGTTTGGCTGGAGATTAGGAGAGGGGAAGGCTGGAGGGGGGCTCAGTGGCTTCGCTCCTCTCCACTTCGTCTCAGTCGCAGAGAGGCAGATCTTGCGGTGACAGTTCCCCCTGGTCACCCAACGATCCCATGCCCCTTGCCATAGGGCAGCCCCTACCCACCTTTGGTCCTCCTCCCAACAGGACACCCCCCTCCTTACACTGCTATTCCTGTTCTCCACCAAGCTGCTAGGGGGAGCTTTTTAACTTACAGTATGTCACTCTGGGACTCAATATTCTTCCATGGCTACCTATGGCCGCAGTGGCAGGGCCCCTGGCTCGCCAGCCTCCTCCCAGTCTCCCTGGGGCCAGACCCTCCAACCACACTAGCCTCCTATGGGCCGCTCCCACCCTTGGCACTCCGTTCCCCCAAATCCTTAAATGACTGTCTCCCCATCTTTCAGGTTTCCATTTAAAGGTCACTTCCTCAGAGGGGCCTCCTGGGACCACCTGTCTGCAGAAGGCAACCTTCCCCAAGCCCTTTCTGTCACATTATCTCCTTGATTACCTCCTTTGATTATGCAAGGATGCCTGGCACAAAGAACGCTCAGCCAACATGTGGACTGCGCAAATGAATGAATGAATGAATGAACGAACAGACAAACGAGACCCCAGTGGGCTCCCGAGGGCGGAGGCTCCTAAGTGCAGCCCAGACCCAAGCAACAGCAAAGGAGGGTGGTGACACCTCTGGTCCGCTGGCGGCCCTCCCCACCCCACCAAGCGAAGCCCGGCGGGCGCGTCTCCCTGGAGACGGCAGCAGGACCCGCCCCCGCGCCGGCCCGCACTCTCGGTCTCCTTATCTGGCCGAGGAATGTGCGGTATCCACACTCGCTCGCGCAAGGGCCGCGCCTCCTCTGTCCCGCGATCGCCACACGCGCGGGGACCCCCACATCTCCAAGTGACACTGGCGGTCAGGAAGGAGCCCCAGTGCGAGATTCTCGGAGGGCTGGGGAAGGGGGGAGATCCCAGCACTAGTGGCACCGGGAGTGCTGTCCCGGCGTCGCGCCACGCAGGGGGCCGTGGGCTCAGCGCGTGGCGACCGGAGCGTCTGACAAGGGCAGAGACGGGGGAGGGGGCGGAAATCCCCGGGTGACTCAATCTGTGCCACAGCAGGGGGCGAGTTCCCGACGCTCTGCGAGGCCCGGGGACCACGCGGGGGTCTGTGCCACGGGCGGCTTCACCCACGCCCCATCCCTGGGCCGGAGTTGAAAAAGGAGGCGCCAGAGCCACGCAGTCGCTCTCATTTTCCTTCCCAAACAAAGCCACGCCCCCGCAGGGGGACTGGAGGAGGCGAACAACTTGGGGAAACCGAGGCAGGAAGCCAGCCGCGCAGGCGGTGGGCTACTGCCTTGCCCCGGGGCCCCGCCCCTCGATTTGGAAGCTCCGGGGCCCGCGACACTTTTAGCCCTCGCTCAGCGGGGTCAGCCAGGAGGGGTGCTGCACCCCTCTGCCAAACACAGCCCCCAAAACCCTGGTCCCCGGGCACACCGTCCTGTCTTCCAAAGTCTCCAGCCGAAAGCGCTCGGATTCCGCCTTCTCCTCGGCGCCAACTTCCTGCCGTTGGGGAAGGCGGGCAGCGCAGTCTCGGGGTTCACGGCCGAGTCCGCGGGGGCCGCCTGGAGTCACGGTGACCGCCCTCTCCGTGCAGCAGGAACACAGGCGGCGCGTGCGCACCCGGCGAGCTCCAGCCCCCCGACCGGGCCCCCCAGCTCCGATCCGGCGACCTCGGGGACCAAGGACCGCCCTTTCTGCCTCCCCCGGCCGCGCGCGCTCACCTGGCTAAGCCGGCCCGGGTCCCTGCCCTGGCCGGAGGCGCCTTGGCGTCTGCGTCCCCGGGGTGGCCGCGGCTGGGGCTGGGGTTGCCCGCCGGGCTCGGCTGTGTCCCGGGTTGGGGACCAGGGACGGCGCGGGGGGCGGGGAGAGCCACCGCCTCGGCCCCCCGGTCGCCCCGCCCTCCTCTCCTCCCCTTTCCGGCGGCGGCTGCTGCGATGAATTCCAGATGTGCACAGCGGGCCGGCCGGGCCCGCGCGGGGGACGGCAGGGGCGGCGCGCAGGGCCCCTTTGTCCTCCCCGCCACCTCTCGCTCTGCCCCTCCCAGCCCCCACCCGTGAGAACCGGCTGGCGCGTGGCGTCACTCAGCCCTGAGACGTCACGGCGCTCCTAGCCAGGTGGCCTCAACCTGAAACACTACCTTCAATTCCAAATATACTCGCGTCCATCCCCGGGACTCTGGAATTGCAGGACGACACGGGATCTCCCTTATTGATTCAACAAGGAGCCGCACACCTACTGTGTGTCAACCCACTAAATAGGTTTAAGCGCCTACTGTGCGTCCATCCAACATAGATAAGTTCCTACTGTGTGCCACGCGCTGCTTTAAAAGCAGGATTGGTCTCTACCTTCATAGGACTCCAAAAATCTGACGCTGCCCTCTCTACCCTAGGAGACTGGGGACACCCAGCTGTTTAGCCTGCCTGTGTAGATCGCTGTCCCGGCCTCGCTGGGGTGGATCAAGGCCCGGGTTGTGTTCATTGACAGCTGTTTGTGTACCTGTGTGTGAGTGTGTGTAACCAGCGCTGGACAACAGGATAAGAGAGCCCCTCATTCCTCAAACAAACGTTTATGGTGCACCTACTGGAAACAGCAGTGAACAAAACAGGAAAAAAAGAAAAAAAATTCCTTGTCCTCATGGAGCTTATGTTCAGGTGGGAGAGGTGGCCTTTTCAGTTAAGACGGTACCCTAATGTATGTATGTTTGTTTACCAAATACATTAAACACTTACGATGGGCCAGGCACTGTTCTAAAACCTGGAGATATACCAGAGAATAAGACAGACCAAATTCCCTGTCGCTGTGGAGCTGATGGCCTACTGTGTGTACACAGAAAACCCGGAATATCCCAAGAAGCAGAAACTGATCAATTTCCTAGGCGAGGTACTTAGGGATGGGGGAAAGGAAATTTGAGGCTGCAGTTTCCCTCAGTGAATGCTTTTGTGCTTTTTGACTTCCGTAACATATGCATGTATGTGCTATTCCAACAATAAATTAAATTAAAAAAATATTAAAGCTGGTGATAACCAGACAGTGCGACCGGTGCAAAGCAGGGAGGGGTTAGGCACGGTCTCCTGGATGTATATGATGCTGTCCTTCGTTAAAGAGTATCTGAAAGGCAAAAAGAAGGAAGAGAAAATTAAACTTGATCCATTTCTGCCTCTTAAAAAATAGAAATGGAGTAGTCTCGTGCGCACCGATGTGAAACCGTCTCCAACGTAACAAGCTGAAAACAGCACAATGTAAGCAGATGTGCATTGCATTTCTGGGTGTATTTATAAGGGCTGTATAAATACACACACATTTGCCTGTGCACACCCAGACCACCTCCGGGAGGAGGCACGAGACACTAGTCACAGTGGTTACTCTTAGGGGGAGCAGCTGGGGGGGGGAAGGAAAACTAAACGAGAAGAGGCCACGTTTTCACGGTGAAATTTTTGGCTTGCGTTACCAATTCCAAAAACTTAGGAAAAATAAACAGTAACAAGTTCCCACACTTCTCGTTGCAATAATAATAATAAATAATATTTAAAAATTTTTTTTTCTTTTCGAAACAAGGTCTCACTCTGTTGCCCAGGTTGCAGTGCAGTGGCACGATCACAGCTCACTGCGGCCTCAGTCACCTGGGCTCAAGCGATCCTCCTGCCTCAGTTTCCCGAGTAGCTGGGACTATAGGCAAGCACCACCACGCCAGGCCCCTTAATAAATAACCTTGTTAATAAACATATCGATGGCTTGTTCAACATATTTTTTTACTTGCTTTAGCTGTCAAAGTACAACATATTAATATTAACAAATTTATATTAAGAAATAAGCATATATGAATTATTAATGAAGATATGATTAAGAATCAACATATTAGTGCTACATATATGTATGCAGCATGCGTATGCATGTTGTATGCAACATGTATATGTATATAACACAGCAGCTAATGCTCTGTGGTAAGCCCTGGTGATGCCTCATTGGTTCCTGCCACCCAAAGCTGACAATCTGATGGAGAGGACAGAAGAAAACAGTTGGTTCTAACACAGGTAGTAGGGCTTTGATGGGGAGATAAGGGGAGTCAGAGAATGACTAGTCATTTTAGACTTTGCATCTTTTCCTGAGCTAGATGGTGGAGTCTACATGGTTCTAGGCCTGATCTTGGGGTCCACTTGGACCGCAGGCAAACCTCACTGTATCTCCTGCCAAGTGAAGTGCGGCACCTAGACAACGTTCGACCTGCAAAGCAAGAGGCACAAAGAAAAGTGGGTTTTCTCTTTGCAGGGGAGCTATCAAGAGGAAATCTCTACTTCTGTGGGGACCTGAAGACTGGGGAGGAAGTGCCCCCCTCCATTTGCCTGGGCTGGCTCAGCAAATTGACATCTCTCCAGGGACCTGGGGGTGGGGGTGATGTCAAGGCCACAGACATATCCGGCTGTCTGCTGGGGGAACCGTGGCTCCCAGACAAAGGTGATGTCCCACGGGACACACAAACACACCAGCAGGCAGCTTCCACCTTCCTCCTGCTGCTGAGGCAACACCAGGTCTCCGCCAGGTCAGCCAAGGGAAGGGGTCAGAGAACTGGAGGCCTTGACTTCCTGATGGTCTGGGGGGGTGGGTCAGGGAAAGAACTGGCCCCACCCTCAGGGCCCCCCAAGTAAGGGAGCCATGGAAGAGGAAGGAAACAGGGCCCTTTTCTTGGAGAACTCCCAGGCAAAAGAAATACAGGAGAAGGAAGAGGCTTGAAGTAGTTTCCGCTAATTATAGGGTCACTAACAATGATGGCTAATGCTCATACGACACGGACTACGCGCTGGGTGCCACTCCATGAATCCTCACAACCCGAGGAGGTGGGTATTATTATCATCATCCCATTTTAAAGATGAGAAAAACTGAGGCACACAGGAATGGTGGGATTTGAATTAGAGCTACCTGGCTCCACTCAGCCCAGCAGCCCTGACTATCTGCCCCCTTTATCAATTTTTTTTTATTTTTTAGAGACAGGATCTTCACTCTGTAGCCCATGGTATCGTGCAGTGGCACAATCACAGCTCACTGTAACCTTGAACTCCTGGGTTCAAGTTAGTTACAAGCGTGCCCGGCTAATTTTTTTTTTTTTAGAGACAGGGTCTTGCTATGTTGCCCAGGCCGGTCTTGAACTCCTGGCTTCAAATGATCCTCCCACCTCAGCCTCCCAAAGTGCTGGGATTACAGGCATCAGCCACCGCGCCCCCACCTCTCTGCCCTCTTGTTTGTTCTTCTCTGTAATC
>CAUYSK010095456.1:0-43301 GCA_963575035.1 Avahi laniger | reverse complement strand
TCCCAGCTACTTGGGAGGCTGAGGCAGTAGGATCGCTTGAGCCCAGGAGTTTGAGGTTGCTGTGAGCTAGGCTGACGCCACGGCACTCGCCCCAGGCAAGAAAGTGAGACTCTGTCTCAAAAAAAAAAAAAAAAAAGATATTTTGGAGAGAGATCTCATTCACATAACTTTTATTACATTACATCCTTATAAGTGTTATATTTTATTATAACATTAGTTATTAATGTAATTTATAAATTAAAGTTTATCATAGGTATATATGTATAGGAAAAAACATCATGCATATGGGGTTTAGTACTATTCACGGTTTCAGGCATCCATGGTGAGGGGCAGGGATGTGTAGTGTGTGTCTCAGAATGTGTCCACTCTATAGATAAGAGGGCATTATTGTTTATGCTTACTGTATGTGCTTTGTTATTTGTGAACTGTGTGACAGGTCACTTCAGTTTGAGAAGTCAAATATGTTTTATAGAATTAAAACTAAAATAAAGAAATTTAGTTTTTCCTTATTGAAAACCTGTTTTTTTAAATTTTGTGAAACCATGCAGTTATCATTCTCTGGTGTATATTTTTTAGTACCATTGACCAACCTCAATGATCAGCTAATGATTATGAGTGATAGAATTCTATAAGAATGGGATTATTTGCTATCAGTTCACAGAACTGATTCACTATGTATCAGAAGGGCAGTTTGTGGTGGTGGTAGAACTGGTGATGCAGGCTGTAACGTTATTTTATAACCCAAGCTCAGATATCTTTTTTCTGATTCTGAGACTTATTTTAGAAAATGATGTACCTAATTCAGGAAGGAAGTTTGTTGAGGGAAAGTAAAGGGATTTTGAAAGACATTTCTGGGTTTTGTTGTAACTTGATAAAATTCCCGGGTTTTACCAAGGATCATACCTTTCTACAGTTTAAGCCAAGGGTAGTCACATGTTAACACCTATTCTCACTAAAATAGTGGTTCCCACACTTTTGGGTCTCAATACCCTTTATACTCTCACAAATTATTGAGAACTCTTAAAGGGTTGTTTATGTGGTATTGTCTATTCATTTACTTATGAGAAATTACAACTAAAAAAAACTCTTTTTGAGACAGGGTCTCACTCTGTTACCCGAGTTAGAGTGCAGTGGTTGCATCGTAGCTCACTGCCACCTCAAACTCCTGGGATTAGGAGATCCTCCTGCCTTAGCCTCCCCAGTAGCTGGAACAACAGGCATGTGCCACCACACCCAGCTTATTTTTATAAATTTTATAGAGATGGGGTCCCTTATGTTGCCCAGGCTGATCTCAAACTTCTGACCTCAAGCAATCTTCCCACCTTGGCCTCCGAAAGTGCTAGAATTACAGAAATGAGCCTACAACTAAAATTTTTAAAAATGTTTATTGATTTTTAAATAACAAAGCTTAATTACATGTTCATGTAAATACCATGTTTTTATGAAAAATAACTGTATTTTACAAAACAAAAAAAACAGGGGAAAGAGTGGTATTATTTTAGATTTTTGTAAATATCTTTGATATTTGGCTTGATAGAAGACAGCTGAATCCTCATACTGCTTCTGCATTCAAGCTCTTGTGATTTTTTTGGTTGAAGTATGTGAAGAAAACCAGATCTCACAAATGTGTAACTGTAGAAGGAACAGTTATTTAATAGCCTTTTTAGGTAATTGTGGATACTCTTCTTTGAATACTATGCCAACACTCAACAAATAGTAGTTTCTTTTTTTTTTCCAGAGAAAGTTAAAGATTAATTGCAATGTGGTATCTGTAACCACATCAATGAACTTTTCGTATTTGGTTGCATTAAAATGTATTGGTCTGCCTTGCACTTTGAATGGATCTTTTACGTGCATGGTCATTGGCAAATATGGGTTCAGTGAGTTACAGAGATCTTCCAAATATTAGCACATGTCATTATATAATTAAAATATAACATTAATTAATGTTACTGTCATATTTGTCAGAAAAGTCTTAAAGTGTTTCAAAACTGTCAGGCTTATGATGGTACTTGAAAGCTCATATTGTATCATTGGTATTAAATAGTCTCAGATTTTTATCTTGAAATGACAGGCCCAGTTTATTTATTTTGAGAAAATATCTGCCAAATATATGTTTGTATACAAAGGGTGTTTTATCAGTTATTCTTTCAAGTAAAAAATGGTATTCCTTAAAAGCATCTAGTTCAGTTCACAATTTAACTGTGTTTTTTCTCTAGGCAACTATCATATTTCCACATGTAGCAAAAGTGCTTTATATGTGCTTACTATTTGAAACAGGTTTGAAAAGTTATGTACTCAAGGGTTGAGTTATAATGAAATCAAAACATTTATTGCTTCATCAAGGGCCTTCTTAACCAAAACTGACTTATTAAAAAATTGCAGATATGCAGCTGTGAAGAATTCAGTGACTACTAGCATAATCGGGTGCCACTGCTTTGATTCCTTTAATAGGCAGCTTTACTCACATGAAAGAGATGACCAATATCTTAATATTATGAAAATAGTTTTGACCTTGGGACTTCCGTGATTCTGTATATTGTACTTTGAGAGCTACTATTCTAGAATAATAAAAGGTGTATTATGGTTACAAATAAGCCTGAGATATAATGTCATGGAAGTTAATATAGATGGATTTTTGAGAGAAAAATGTGTGAGTACAGAGGGTTGACTTTTTGTATCTGCAGGTTCCTCAGGGCTATCTGTGGGACTTGAGCATCGACAGTTTTATGAATCAACAAGGGGTCCCGAGGATAGAAAGGGATGACTGTACCCATAAAGATAAAGACACTGATGTCAACTTTTCTATACCAGATTAATAGAATAGATAAGAAGTTCTACGGTAATATAGAGGACAGGTTATTTTTATTGTGTTGTTATTTATAATAAAAATGATTTAGGAGTGCAGGGAGAGGGACTGCCTGATTCTTTGGTTTGGAGGGGACTAGAGAAACTGGAATGTTTCAGAGAAGACTTTGTAGAATAAATGATATTTAAATGATCAAAAAATAGTGTTGAATGAATTGCCATTTCTAACTAAAAATGTACTAGAGAGAAATGTTTTCACTTATTGGCTAATTGAGGTATCTTTAAGCTTTTCATGCTATTTCTTCATATATTCCTTATGTCTGCTTAAAGATGGAATTTTTCATTCTCTAAAGAAACTATGAACATAATATCTCTCTCCAAATGTAGGAAATCATCTAGATCTTTTCAGATGTCTATAGACTAAGAAAATGAGACAATAAGACAATGACAAGTGGAGCAGGCTTTAGACAAGGTCTGTACAGAAGGGGAAAGACAATGTCAAATGGATGGTGATAGAAACTGAGGTTGGATTGAAGTGGGTAATAATCATAACAAACATTTAAATCCACTGAACTTCGAGCCAGGAGCTTTTCTAAGCACTCTCCATGTATATGTAAGATCAGTTGAAGGTACTTACGTGGGTGTATTTCTGGGCTGTCTATTCCATTCCTTGGATCTATTGCCTATTCTTTTGCTAATACCACACTGTTTTGATTACTATAGCTTTATAGTAAATCTTGAAGTTGGGTGATGTCAGTCCTCCATCTTTGTTCTTCTCCTTCAATATTATGCTGGCTATCCTGGGCCTTTTGCCTCTCCTTGTAAACATTAGGATCATTTTGTTGATATCCACAGAATAACTTGCTGAGATTTTTATTGGGATTGCATTTAATCTGTAGTTAAAAGTGGGAAGAACTGATATTGTCAATATTGAGTCTTCCTACCCATGAACCTGGAATCTCTCTCCATTTTATTTAGTTTTTCTTTGATTTCTTTCATCAGAGTTTTGAAGGTTTCCTTACATAGGTCTCATACATATTTTGTTAGATTTATACCTAGGTATTTAATTTTGTGTGGTGCTAATATAAATAGCATTGTATTTTTATTTCAAATTCCACTTGATTATTGCTAGCATATAGGAAAGTGATTGATTTTTATATATTAATCTTGTATCCTGGAACTTTGCTATGGTTGTTTATTAGTTCTAAGAGGTTTTGGGTTTTTTGGGGTTTTGTTTTTTATTTTTTTGTCATTTCTTTCAGATCTTCTTTGTACACAATTATGTTATCTGTGAACAAAAGGTTTTGTTTTTTCCTTTCCAATATGTATAACTTTTGTTTCCTTTTCTTTTTATTGCATTAGCTAGGATATCCAGTACAGTATTGAGAAGCAGTGGCAAGAGGGGCATCCTTACTTTCTTCCTGATCTTAGTTGGAAATCTTTGAGTTTTCATCATTAAGTATGATGTTAGCTGTAGGTTTATAGATGTTCTTTATCAAGTTGAGGACATTCCCCTCTGTTTCTGGTTTTCTGAGAGTTTTTAGCATCAGTGGGTATTGGATTTTGCCAAATGCATTTTCTGCTCTTTTCATGTGAACATGTGCTTATTTTTCTGTAGCCTGTTGATGTGATGTACTGCTTTAACTGATTTTTCAATGATGAACCATCCTTGCATACCTGGGATAAATTCTACTTGGTTGTGATGTTCTTTTTATACATTGTTGAATTCAATTTGCTAACATTTTGTGGAGGATTTTTGCTTTTATGTTTATGGGGTTTTTTCCTCTTGTAGTATCTTTGTCTGCTTTTGGTATTAGGTAGTGCTGGATTCGTGAGTTAGGAGGTATTTCCTTTTCTTCTATCTTCTGAAACAGATTGCAGAGAATTGGTGTGTAATTGTCCCTTCCACCATCTGGAATACCAAAACCTGAGGATGCCTGAGTCTCTTATGTAAAATGGCATAATTTTGCATGTAACCTACAAACATCCTCTTGTGTACTTTAAATCATTTCTATCAATAGATAACTTATAATATCTAATATGATGTAAGTGCTATGTACATAGTTGTTATATTGTATTTTTAATTTGGATCATTTTTTTATTGTGTTTTTAAAAAATTTTGTCTCCAAATGCTTTTGATCCATGGTTGTTCGAATCCACAGATGCAGAACCTGTGGATACAGAGGGCCAACTGTAACTTCTTTCTTAAATGTTTGGTAGAGTTTACCAGTGATTCCATCTTGTCCTGCTGTTCTCTGTTTTGGAGAGTTATCCATTATTGATTCAATTTCTATAATAATATGGGTCTGTTTTGATTGTTTCTTGTGTGAATTTTGGCAGATTGTATCTTTTAAGAAATTTGTTCATTTCATCTAGATTATCTAAAGTGTGGGCATAGAGTTGTTCACAGTATTCCTGGATTATCTCATAAATGTCCCTGGGATCTGTATTGATGTCTTCTCTTTGGTTTCTGATATTAGTAAGTGGTGCCATTTCTCTTTTTTTCTTAATTAGCCTGGCTAGAGACTTATTGATATTATTGATCTTTTCAAAAGAACCAGCTTTTGATTTTGTGGATTTTCTCTATTGATTTTCTGTTTTCAATATCATTGATTTTGACTCTGACTTTACTTCTTTTTTCAGCTTACTTTGGATTTAATTTGCTCTGTTTTCTAGTTTCCTAAAGTCAAAGCTTAGATTACTGATTTTAGATCTTTCTTCTTTTCTAACACATACATTCAATGATATAAATTTTTCTTAACTGCTTTTGCTGCATCCCACAAATTTCAATAACATATTTTCATTTTCATTTACTTCAAAGTATTTTAAACATTTCTCTTGAGATTTCATCTTTGACCCATGCGTTATTTAAAAGTATGTTGTTTAACCTTCAAGTATTTTAGATTTTCCAGCTGTCTTTCTGGTTTACTTCCATTGTGGTTTGAGAGCAAACATTGTGTGATTTCTTTTAAATTTGTTAAAGTGTGTTTGGTAGCCCAGAATGTGGTCTGTCTTGGCGAACAAGGTATTTTTCATTGTACTGAATTGAAAACTCTTAGATTCATAAGGAAGTTTTTAATTCTGTTTTCCTTCAGTGGTACATACTTTGCACTTTATCTCCAGCTTATCTTATTCCATGATTTTTTTCCCATAGTTGGGGGAAAGTCCTTCATTTTGATGCTGTGTTTCTACATATGCCAATCTAGGTCTCAGAAGTGGTATCCCAGAGTGACATCTGTGGAAAATCTAGGCTATCTTTGTAAAATATGTATGTACATTTATGAAATTTTTCTATATTATGAATCTGTACATGAACTTTTTAAAAATGTTGGCTAAAGTGACGTACTACATCAGATAGAAATTTTTTTAAAGGGGGGAATATTTAACGTTTCTCAGAGGTTAATGAATAATAAATTTTATGCTTTTAAAATGTGACAATTTTTTTCTATTCCATTTAGTTTTGTCAGCCTGGTGGGTGGCAGCTGTCCAGAGAGAGGAAGCAGCCAACGTTCTTTGTGGTGGTCCTGACAGATATTGACTCAGATCGACATTACTGCTCATGCCTAACCTTCTATGAGGCAGAGATCAATCTCCAGGTACAAAAACTTGTAATGTTTGGAGAGGAAAGCAACATGGTAAAGTTACTTTTTAAATTTAATTGTCCTCTTTCACCATATTGGACATAATCTGAATTTTTCTAAAGATAGCATATCCATGAATTGATTTATTAAGAATGGTTTCCTCTCCTGGCGATCCTGTGATTTTTCCTGCCAGTCCTTCTCCCAGGGGATCTTTCACAGAACATAAAGCATTTAATAAGAATGTTTGTAAATCATTTATCACAATGCTTGACATTATTATTTAAGCACCCAAGTAAATGTTAACTCATAAATGGTAGTATTATCAACATGATCAGACTGAAATTCATAGGCTAACACTATAGAAATTTAAAATAGTTGTTCTTTCAGACTATTGATAGGGGCTCTTAGTTTCAGACAACTGGATCTACTTTCTCTGATTTAAGCAAAAATGATTTATGACAAAGTATTGGATAACTTTTGGAATTTCAGGGATGAGGGACAACAGGGAACCAATTCTGGATACTAGGAACAGCCCAGCTTGGGGCTATTCTCATAGAAACCATATTCTTTCTACCTTTTACCACTTGGCACTTATGATACTGGGTATCAGACAATATAACCTTCACCATAGTTGTCCTAGTGTATCTGAGCTTCTATGTACAGCCACTGTCTCACACTGCTGACTTCTGCTTTTAAGTCTCACATGGGTTATTTCTTTGGTGGAAGTCACATTGCATGCAGAAGCTACCTCATTGCAAGGGAGTCAGAAAAACGTAGGGTTCTTGGTGGTGGTAGTGGTGGCAGTTTGTTTTGCTTTCCAGGTCCTGTAGTTAAGAAGGAAACTATGAAGGGGTTTAGAGTGAGCCAATTTGCATTATCTGCTGTAATTTCTACTATATGCAGATTAGTGAGTATCACCACTAGGGGAAAAGATTGGCCTGCTTTCTGAGGTGGCCTCACAAAGGAGCATTTGTTGTTTCGATTATGTTTGTTAAACTCCAAGATCCGAATTTTCTGGATGCAGAAACCTGATTTTTCAGTACAAGGTGAGACAAATCACCTGTCGTGATGCAGACTCACATTATGCAAGCTCATTAGACTAATATATTAAAACCACACTAATTTATTAATTTACAGGAAATGTTAAAGGTTACATAGAATACAATATGCATTATCAGCACATTCACTCCTTATTGTCAGATCTTTGTGGGAAGCTGTATCAAAATCTGAAGGCTTTTGATTATGGAATCAAACTAAGGAATATTTGAGGTGAAATATTTAATGACTGTCAGACTAACATAGTCTATTGCTTCTATTTGAAATTAGGGATTATTGTATGTTGTCAATGGGGACAGAAAACTTAGAAGTCTATGACTATAGTCTTCTCTTCCCTGGATAGTGTTTGGATGGATGTTGGCAGCAAATAGCCGGTCATATTCCTGTTTGGATCAATTCAACCTAAACAAGTTAGAGAGTGTTCTCTAGCCTAAGTGCCATTCTGTCTCTTTTAGGTGACCTTTCATTTCCATGTTGATCTTTAGAGTTCAAGTTAATGCTTAGAAAGCAGCATTTTCTGTTATTTTCATATTTTTGAGGGTACTTTTTCATAACTCCCTAGGATTATGTAATGAAACTAACCATAATTATGTAGGGTCTCCCTCCTCTCTCCTTCGCTGTCCACCCCCAGGTAAACTGACAGAAATGGAATATATTAAGATATTATAGCAGTGTTTATAAAGAGGTTCTAGGAATTCTTAGGTATTTTTCAAACTTTTGATTTGGAAATCATTTCAAATTTACAGAAAAGTTGCAAGAAGGGTACAAAAATCCATATATCCTTTATAAATATTCACCTGTTGTTAAAGGTTTGCCCCATTGATTTATTATTAGAGATCTCGTTTCCTCTCGCTCCCTCGCTCCCTCTGTCCCTCTCCTTCTCTCTCTCTTTCTTTCTCTCTCTTTCATTCCCTCCCCCTGTCCCCCATACACACACACAAATTTTTTTTCTGAGCCATTTTGATACCAAACCAAGCTCATTCTTCCTGCTGCACAGTATGCTAATTACTGAGATGAGTTTTGCAGGAAAGAAAGGGTTTATTCACAAGACAACCAAGCAAAGAGTCAGGAGAACAAATCTCAAATCCACCTCCTTGAAGATGGAGTGTAGGGATATTTTTAGGATAAAGAATCAGGGTGGTCTAAGGCATGGGGAAAGGTGACTGGAGGTAAGGAAAAGTGAGATAGTCAATGATCTGCACACATGTAGTCAAGCTTCATGGCTGTTTGTACATAGGACCCGTGTTTAGAAAATGGCAGCATTAGCATGATCTGAGGGAGGAGTTTTTGGCCCTCTGACATCAAAGGTCACCTCTTGGATGTTTGTACAGGCCCAGTTGAAGGATTGGCGGCCTTAGCTGCTTGAAACTGGACTAGAGCTGCCATCTAATTCCTGAAAAACAACTTTAAGCAACCATTACCATGAATCAGAGATGTTACTTATAATGAAGCTAATGGATTGCTTAGCCAGGTGACTTTTAATTATGTAGGTTTTAAAATCAACTAGAAGCAAGTGGCTAAAAGCAAGCAAGGCAGGTTAAGTTCGGCAGGCCTAATCTGGTTAGCACTCAGGTTCAGTTTGGAAGAAAATTGCATACATTATCTCCCTTTACCCTAAATTCTGTAGAATATATTTCAAATCAATCTGAGGAAATTCAACATCAGTATAATACTGTACTACCCATATTCCAGTTTTTTCATTTGACCTTATAATGTTTTGTCTTCCAGTACAGGATTCAGTACATATTGCATACATTGCATTTAATTGTTATTTCTCTTTGTCTCTTTTATCTGTCAGATTTCTCCACTGGATATTGCTGTTTTATGCTGGCAACTAATAAGTAATCTGTATGAAGACACTCTAAGACTATGCAAATATCCTACTACTCATCAATCATGCTCCTCATGATTCAACATTTACTGATGATTCTTGCCTGTTCCGATTTTGATTATGATGGTTGCAAAATGATTATTTTTCACATTTCCTCTACCTTTACCAATCAGCAGTGACATTTTACTACCAGCAAGAGCTCTTCCTTCTTATCTATCTGATCTGTGGAATCATGGATTCAGTTTTTTTCTTCAGTAGTGTGTAATTCATTCATAGTTTTCATTATTATTTTTTTAGAGATGGAGTCTTGCTGCCCAGGCTGGAGTGCAGTGGTGCTATCATAATTCACTGTAGCCTTGAATTCCTGGGCTCAAGGGGTCCTCCTGCCTCAAACTCCCTGGCAGCTGGGACTACAAATGTGCATCACCACATTCTTTTAGAGATCAGGTCTTGCCGTGTTGCCCAGGCTGATCTTGAACTCTTGCTCTCAAGCAATCCTCCTGCTTCAGCCTCCCAAGTAGCTGGGATAACAGGCATAAGCCAAAGTTTTCATTATTTTAATGTACCAATTGTCCTGTATTTGACCAGTTGATATCCCTTAGGCTGGTTCCTGTATTCCTTTGACAAGGTTTCATAATTAAAAAAAAAAAAATACTCTTTTACTTTCTGTCATAGCAAGTTGATCTAGGTTCATCTTATTCCTTCCCTGCCTTAACCTTGAAATCAACCATTTCTTTAAGAAGCCTTGGCTTCTTTTAGTGGGGAATATTAGAAGCTGAGATCTATATTTCAAATCAATGTTTTAAAAAATTATTTTTCTTTTTAGCTCAGATATTTTTCCACTTGCCATTTTAAGTGGACCAAAAATTATAACTTATTTATTTTTTACAGTCACCTTACAAAAGTATAGAGTCTGCTTCTAATGAGTTTTTCCAAGATTTTGAAAATGTAAATAAGTTGTGAGGATTTTGGCTTCTATATAGATGTACTTAGGTACTAGGTACTAGCCAAAATTGTAAGACTGCTTTTCTGTGCTGGAAACATAAAGTTAATGTCTTTTGGGCCTGGTCCAAAAGAGGGTACAAACAATGAGATAGAATTTGGAAAAAATAAATTAAAACCCAGGAGATGTTTCTTTCTAGGTCATCAGTGAGGTTGTTCTCATTTTTGGCATGAACTGTTTAGCTATGTCCCTTTTTAAAATGTGTTTTTCTTTTATTTTTGGATCATATCATCAGTTCAAAATAGATCTTTTAATTCTCATTTGGTGTGAGTTACTTCATACCAAATATGCTATGACACGTTATTTGGAAGCCTAAAGAGAAGGAACTTAGGGACACATACCATACAAAGTATAATTGTGCAACTTTTAAAATCTTGGCTCTGTTATCTTTCCAAGATATGATAACACTTGTCAATAATCACAAGCAAAACTTTGGCATTAAACTTTTAATGATATGTTCCCCAAATTACTCATCTAGGCAATGTGATCTGAAATTTTTTAAAGTAATCAGTAAAATATGATTTTTATGGCTTATCTAAAAAATATCATAGACCTATCTAAATTTTTAATTTTGTTTTGTATCTTTTTAATGTTTTTTAATGTGTTTATAAACCTATTTCTGAACCAATGATAATTATAAAATTCTCAGTGAAGACATTTCATGTGTCAGCAGATTGTCATCAGAGAGAGAAAGAGAGAGAAAAAGAGAGAATGAATGATTGTAATTTGGGGAGATAAGATGAAGACTAAAGATGGAGAGACATGGAAGGCATAAGATATGTATCTTCATCTCAGTGAGCTTAAAATCTAGCCTGGTAGGCGGAACTAAAACTTAAATACAAAAACATTCCAAAGTACCATATGCTAAGTGATAGCATATCTGATAGGTAATAATTGCAGACTGGATAATTGGAATAAGTCTTACAGGATTTGAAGGACTCAGTGGACATTTAAAAAATAAGAGCTAAGACCTAAAGAGGGGAAAGAAAACGGGCAAGCCAAGCAAAAAGTTTATGAATAGGAAAAAGATTTTAATGCTTATGATAAATTGAAGGCTTATCCTGTTCTGGGTACTATGCTGAAATTTTACAGCACTTTACTCCCTTTTATTCAGTTCACGTATAGTTTACTTTATTTTGTTTTCACAAGAACACCATTTGGTTGGTCTTAACTTTTCCATTTTATAGATGAGGCTAAAAGACCTACTCAAGGACATTCAGTGCTAAGGTGAGGAGCGCTTAACTCTGTCTCCAAAGATCCAACACTAAAACATATATTGCAAAGCTGCAAAAATTATATCAGTGTGTTTTTGGTTCAAGAATTTAGTGTCAAACATAAGAACAATTATGAGAACAAAAAAAGTAGTCCCAAGACAGACCCTAGTAATAGAAGATCAGTGTCTAGCAGTGGAATCATTACAAATGAATGGAATCTGTACATTTCAACAAATATTATTTAAACAGTTCAGAAGGTTTTTGAGAAAACAAAATAAATTTAAACATAATATCATAGAACAATTAATTCCAAGCAATTAAGGAAATACCTGGAAAAATGAAGTAACAAAAATGGATTTCGAAACTGATCTCTAGATGTGAAAACGTGGAGCACTGGAAGAAATCATATGCAAACATTTGATAGATTTATCTATCAAGCCAATCATTCCCCTCTCCACTTGTCATCAAAAGAAGCTATGCTCATTGTTGAAAATGTGGAATGGATAGGGAGAAAATTGATAGAGCAGAAAAAAATTAGCAGTTTGACACATTTTCTTCCAATTTTTTTTCTTACTAAAATAGCTATACACTAATTGATCATATGGATATTTTTAATGCATCCCCTGATGGACATTTATTTCCTGTTTTATCAATACTGTGAATAACACTGTGGCGAATATCTCTTTGGAAAAATCTTGATTCCCTCAAGAAGTGTTTAGTCAATGATAATCTACCACACTGAACTAAAAATTAGGAATAGCAAAGTTGTGCCACCGGGCTTGCCAATAATATAATCAACTTGACACTTTGATAGCATTCTAGAGACTAATTCTTAGACCTTAATGAGTAAGACTAGACTTATCAGAATATAGTGAAAACTAGCATAAACATAGTTCAGACAGAGAAAAAAATTGAGAGACTTGTATATTCTGAGTTTATTCTGTAGTTTGATAATTTATTTTATGACATATGCAAGTATCCACATGGAATTCTCCTTATAATATGGATGGTGTAGACTATGCTTTGTCTGTCTTCACCTTTTTCTCCTTTTTAAAATGGGAATTGGCTAACAGACAGCAGGCTGAATCTTAACAGTCCCTCTGATAACCCTCACAGTTGTATTTTGTAGGGAAAAACTATCACTGAATTAGTATGATTAATTAATACTACATGCTTAAGATGATATGAGACATTAAAGCAACAGAAGAAAGTTTTGAGAACAAGTTCCCAAAGTCCTTCAATATGAAATGCCTCTTCTTAAATTTTGATGAAAACGATTTCAGGATAGGAAGGGCTGCAGTGAGAACTGTGTATTGTTATTACTATTTTACTTAAAAACAGGAAAGATTATTATATTCCAGTATAATTAAAGGAAAACAGAAATCTGAACATCCTTTCAGATTAACAGTTTGACTTCTTATATGTTATTTTTCTTAAACCACTTCTTTGAACGAATACCTTATTTCTTATAGGTTACATATGAGAGTATAAGACAGTAGAAAAAGAAGTAGCCCTGGCATGTTAATCCCAGTTATGCTTTTAATGAGCTGTATGACCTTGGCAAATCATTTCATCTCTCTGGGCATGTGATTATTAATTTGTAAAATGAAGTAGGTAACATAGATTTAAAATACTTCTACTGTATTATTTTTATTATTCTGTCATGTTAACTATACCCGATTTTAAATGTGTGTGCATGTTTGTGTATTTTTTTTAGAGACTGTCTTGCTCTGTTACCCAGGCTGGAGTGCAGTGGCCCAATCATAGCTCACTAAAACTTTGAACTCATGGGCTCAAGTGATCCCCCTGCCTCAGCCTCCTGAGTAACTAGGACTGCAGGTGCCTGCCACCACACCGAACTAATCTTTTTTTATTTTTTGTGGAGACGGGATCTTGCTATGTTGCCCAGGCAGGTCTCAAACTCTTGGCCTCAAGAAATCCTCCTGCCTCAGCCTCCCCAAAGCATTGGGATTACAGGCATGAGCCATCATGCCCAGCTTGTTTTGAAGATATATTTTAATATCGTTCATAGTAGATATACTTTAAAATTTTCACCTAAATTATGTTTTACAGAATACTATTCCAAGCCATCTTCTGAATAAGGAGTGCTTTTTAGATGAATGTGCACTGTAGAATTTATTGCTTGACTTTTTTTTTATGATCAAATGTCCTCTTTCTGGAGTGTTTGAATATGCTATGTTACGTGGTCATTAAATAAAGTTTTGACACTTTGTATGTGTTGACATTCCCAATATGTCTTCCTAGGGCACTAGATCCTATAGATGTGCTGTAATGAAGAGGTCCAATAAATTTGACAAATTCTGTATACCATACTTCCTGTCCTTGGACTTGAAAACAATATGTGCACATCAAAATTTGAGAAATCCTGCAGTAAAAGAACTTGGCTTAACTTACTGTTTCTAAAATTCTTTGGTTAGAAGACCCTTTGGTGAAGTAATGTCTATTACGTTACAAGAGAAAACACTTTGGAAAATGTTGCTTTATATGTATGTTAAAAAAAAAAACATAGTAACTTATGAACTGTGTGCCACTAAAATATGAAGCTTTCTGAGTGAATATGTACTAGCTCTATAATTGAATTTATTCTGCCTTCTGAATACTGTAGAGCCCAGGAACTATACTGTTGATAGGGAAAATCTTCAGACTTTTCATTAGGGTAAACTTGATTCTCAGCTAAAGCCTAGTAACCTCATTTGTCTAAGCTTATTATCTTAAAATGTATATTTCTTATATATTCATTATTTTCCAGACCAATGCAAGAATAAACCAGGTTTTATCATGTGACCATATCAACATAATTAAAAAATATTTTGGCAAGAAGTGAGGAAGGTTTTGGGGGGAATTTCAGACCTTACAAAATTTTGCAACTACTTGGACTCCTTTATTTCCAATTCTGGGAAGTTTTAAAGTTCTTAAATTGCTTTACTGAGGCAACTCTACATAATGATGTACTGTAATATGTTACATTTCAAAAAGGAAATTTAGAACTGAAAATTTTCTTACTTGCAGAATTCCTTTTATCCTTTTAAAAACTGATTGTCTAAAGAAATGATTTTTAAGGAAGATTTTTAGTGTAATATGATATTGTTGAAAATGAACATAGCACAGAGATGTTGGATGCAACAACTCTTTTCAGGATAGAAAGGATAGGACTTGGTGTTACTTTGATGTGAAAATCAAACATCTGGCTGCAAAACAAAGATGAGGCTGAAGTGATGAACTTAAATGATGGACAGGATAAACTTCCTAAAGCTTGTGCTTATCTGCTAGATGAATTCATCACATAAATTCAACAGTCTAGTACTTTTTAGCATTTTGTCTCAGGATATGTTTGAAGAGCAATAGCACTTTGGGGGCAAATTGGTATGGTGGATACTAATTTATCCCATATTGTTGAAGTACAGGGACTATGAGCTACACATAATATAAGCTACACAAAAGCTGAGAATCCTACTAGCAGATGTAGTCCATAGCAATAATTGGTAGGCAAGGATATCTAAAAATGGGCATGTTGGGGCATGTTATGATATGTGTAAGAGATAAGGTCACCTTGCACGTCAGTGTGAGATAATTCAATGAACAGTGTTTCAGGTAAATTTGTATCATTAATGAGACCTACTAAAAACAAGGAATAATCTTAAGTTAGAAGAAAGTTTATAAATGTTGTTCTGCTGATAAAATATGTGAAAACATTTTTTAAAATATATTTAAAAGCATTATTAGACTGTCTCACATTAATAGACTATGTTTTGAATTTCCTGCTTATTTTTAAGTTTCTCACACCTTTTCAATATGTGAAAATCTGTCATTGTTAAACTATGTAAAATAAAACCAGCATCACTATATAATTATTACACAAAAGATATCCTAGCAACTATATAGAAGAGGGAGTATTCCCCTTACATGATAAATTATCTGTAGAACAATTTGATCATGAACATCACATTAACCATCTTGTAGAACAAACCTCATTTTATCTAACAGTTTTGGGGTTTTTTCGTTATTTTTTTTTTATCATAGCAGTACATTTTGCTTTGAAAATAGGAATATGAATTTTTCTCTAAACTTGGGACATTGTATTCTTGTAGGAGAGTTATTGGAACTAAGAATAATAATATTTTAGGATTTGCAGCATATTTACAAAGTAAAAGTCACCTACCGTAATAAAAAGCAATATAAATAAAAATGAAATTATTTTTACTTAATACTGATTTACATTATATTGGACCTTTTTTCCTTTCTTGTTAATAACTACTATTCCTTTTACTGAGTGTTTGATTAAAAAACAACTTTTAATAAATGATCAATGCATTCTGTTTTGTGTTTTGGTCAAAGTAAGTTAATGTTCATTTATTCGAAATGGTTATCTACTTACTCTAGCTGACTTCTAATGGTACTGTAGGGCATTTATCATAATCTCATAAAAATGTGGATAGCTTTATCTCTTCCAGGAATCTTAGTCATTCTTTTGTCATTTCAAATTTGTTAGTAATCCATAAAGAATGATTCATTAAGTGTGAAAATCTTTGGTAAATTTATATTCATCACATTTTTATTATTTCTAAGGATTCCAGAAACCAACCAACCTAATTTTAGTTTTTGCTTTGTAACAAATGAAAATCTTACAAGCATATGAACCTTATCAAACATATAAAAAGTAAATAGTTCCCTTTGGAAATGTGCATTCCACAGACATGTAATACTTGGTTATACTTCACTATACTAGGAACTAAATGGTCTCTAAAGGAAATAGAAAATATAGTTCTTGGCCTCCATGAGTGGGGGGAAAAAGACTCCGCTTAGTAAAATTCTCAGAAAATTCATTCCTGCATGTATACAGTGAGCAAATATTAAGTATCAACTATATGCCCAGCCCTTATTTTAGAAACTGGGAAATCACCACTGAACAAAAATAGAAATCCTGGCCTTTATGGAGCATGTTCTAGAGGAGGAGATAAAGAAACCAAAAAACAAGTTAAGTAAAATGGATAATATGTTGGATAGTGACAAGTGCCATGGGAAAGAATAAAGCAGAAAAAGGTGATAGTGAGTATTAGGGAATTGCAGTTTTAAGTAAGGTAGTCTGCAAAAGTTTATTAGAGCAGAAGATGCCTGAATGAAGACCTAAAAGAGATGAGGGACTGAGCCATTAGGCTATCTGTGGAAAGAGTATTCCAGGCAAAGGAACAACAAGCAAGTACATAGACCAGTAGATGGGAACATGCCTAGTGTGTTGGAAGAATAGTGGAGCTGAAAAAGAATAAAGTAGATGAAAGGAGGCTATTTTAATAATCCAGACAAGAGATGATGTTGGATCACAGTATTATGGCAGCAATGAGGTGGGGAGAGAACAGCATGAGTTGACCAGTGGGATATGGGCTATGAAAGGGAGGGAAATCAGGGTTTTTGTTTTGCCAAGTAGAAGAATAGGATAGCCATTACTGAGAGAGGGAATACTGCAGGAGGAATGGGGTTTATGGAGAAAGAATGGAGTTATGTTTTGGGTATGCTTGAGATGTCTGTTGGTCATCTAAGTGGAGATGTCAAGCAGGCAGGTGAATATTGCATTTTACCACATTTCGTGGAAAGGTTTGGAAGAAGAAATTAAGTAGAAACAAGTATGATATATTGGTGAACTATGCTGGAAAGTAAGAGAAAGAAAAAAATCAGTAAAGAAAAGGCTTCAGGGAGGAAGATTCATTTTAAGTTAGACCTTTGATTAGTATAAAGGAAAGAGAAGGGGATTCTAGTTAGGGAAAATGTGCTAGAATCTTAAAATATCATCTAGAAAAAAATATGAATGCTTTATTACCTTGCCCTTTTTTTTTCTTAAAACTTTTACAGTGTGTCATATAGTAGTAGTATAGAACAGTAGGTACACAAAAAATATTTATTAACTCATAAATGAGAATAATATTTTTCCAAGTTTATTAACCAGTATTTAGTCACTGAAATTTAGGTGTTTTTTTAAAACTTTTGAGTTTGGTTTTTTTTTCTTTTTGAGACAGGGTCTCATTCTGTCACACAGACTGGAGTGCAGTGCTCCAGTCATAGCTCATGCAAGCTTGAACTCCAGGGCTCAAGCAATCCTCCCACCTCAGCCTCCAAGTAGCTGGGACCACAGGCGCATGCCACCATGCCTGGCTAATTTATATATATATATATATATATTTTTTTTTTAGAGATAGAGTTTCACTATGTTGCCCAGGCTGGTTTCAAACTCCTGTCTCAAGCAATCCTCCTGCCTCAGCCTCCCAAATTGCTGAGATTACAAAAATGAGCCACCCCACGTGACCAAGACTTTCTTTTTTTTTTATTGTGGTAAAATATACGTAAGATTTGCCATTTTAGCCATTTTTATTTGTACAGTTCAGTGGCATTAAATACATTTTGAAACTTAATTTTATGTGTAAAAAATGTTTTCTCAAAATATCAGCATTTTTGCTAATTGCAAAAACAATTTAGAGCTGATTGTGCTTTACCTCCAAGAGAATTGAGCATTCTACAAGCCTTACAATCCTTCTTTGAAAGATTCAGGCAAGTAGAAAAACAAAAACAAAAATTAGTGCCTTATTTCTGAAACACTTTTTTTTCTTCTTTTCAAAATTGACTTTCCATTTAAGTGAGTATTATTTTTAATTGGTTGGGTCACTATTTAAAATAATTTGAACATGTCTTATTTACCTTTGACTCCTGGTACCTCACTCAGAAAGGAAATGCTCAAATAAAGTTGTGATACACATCTGGAGCTGAAGGAGCTTTTCAAAAATGAAATAAGTATTCCCTGCTTCATAATTTCTTGCCTACTTGCCTCTTAGATTGCTCTCAACTATTATTTGCAGTTTGATTTTTGTAAATTATGTTTTGTGATTAATTTTGAATTTTTTGTATATTATATTGAAGGTGTGCGATGTCTATCTTTTGTGAATTATGAACCTAGGAAATTCTTTCTGTCTGTTAATTGCGGTGTCTCTTTTTCTAGGGAACAAAGAAGGAAGAGATTGAAGGTGAAGAGGAAGTGTCTGGTTTAATTCAGCCTGCAGAAGTGTTTGCTCCCAAAAGCCTGGTGTTGGTATCCAGATTAGATTATCCAGAAATTTTTAGGGTAAAGAACTCATAGTTATCATTAATTTATATTATTGTATAAAACTCTTTTGAGTGAACCATGGTGCAAGTTCTTTGCATTGATAATATCATTAGATCAATTTAGGAATTCACCAATAAAATGAAATGAGTGTGAACATAAGAAATTATATGTATGTTGGATGAAACTAACACCTGAATAAGTTAATGTGACTACTTAAATTCTAAGGATATCCTGTTTGTTTTAAAATAGGTCCCATATTTATTGAATCAAAAATTTATAAATCCCAGAGAAATAATTTGATTAACTACAGTAATTTTAAAATGCATTAGTGATTTAACAACTTTGTATATGTTTATTCACCTTATGAGGAATCAAGTTCAAGTAAACAGGATCAGTGTTTGAGATTTCAAATAATTCTGATCATAGTCCTGCCAACATAGCTTTAAAACATTGTTTACTTCCAGATCTTTTCTTCTTTTAGGTACTCAGAATTTTCAAATGTAAGAAAAAATTTTAATTTATTTATAAATATATGTATTAATATGTAATTTCTGTAAAGCTTTTCCAGAAAGTGAGTTTATATATATTCTAAAAGAATTAAGTTAGTATCAGATTTCAGTGACAATGGTTAAGTCCTAACAAATACTAAATGTGCAGAGTCACAAATTTCAATAACCTCAAAGATACATAAAGATTATATTTTATCTTCTGTTTTGCCACCTGCCTTCTGAGCTCAAAGTTTAATCTTGTCATCCTGTCTCTAATTTGTTATCCTTTGTTATAATTTACATGTTAAATTTTTCTATAGAATAAATGTTGTGGATTTATAAGAACCACAAAACAAGATAAAATTTCTACATTTTTATCTTGAAGTTTGGAGTTCTGCAAAGTAAGTTGAGGCAAAAACAATTTAGCCCTACAGATTTCCTGGAGTAGTTATCTGAGCACAAACACCTGTTTTACCAATTATGGATTTCTGCTTTCTGTAAACTCATCTGAGAAGCTCATTTGGTTCTGGTTCTAGAGGGAAATTTAATAAACTTAATAATATTTGCTACTTAAAATTTATTCCACGTTGACTGTAGAATATACTTTACTAGGTTCAAAGAGAAATTTTCCTAGGAGCAGATTTCCACCAATTTATTTTTAGTGCTTTTTCCATGAAATAACTACATGCATCTTTGTTTTTGCAGGCTTGCCTGGGTTTAATCTACACTGTGTATGTGGACAGTCTCAACGTCTCCTTGGAAAGTCTCATTGCAAACCTTTGCGCCTGCCTTGTCCCAGCAGCTGGAGGGTCTCAGGTAAATAGAATAGAAAGGAAGATGGAGAAGGACTGTTCCTCTTCCCCTCTTCTCCAGTTAATTTAATTTATGAAGAAAGGGAAAGAAAGAATTCTTTAAATATTTTTGTTTTAAAGAGGATCCTAGTTTAGTTAAGCACTGTCCCTATGGTCTGCCTTCTAGACACTCAAGAATCCATTCTTTTCTTAGTGTCACAAGGTTAATTTTAACACAGGGTTCGTCTTTCACATAGCATAATTAGAAGTCATGTTTTGTGTAACTTGAACTCCAGTTTATATTTTCTTAGAAATACACTTTCTTAAGTTGTACTTTTAAATTTACTCTTTTACCTTTCTTACTCCTCTATATAATTATACCTCATTCTCATTAACTTAAATCAAAAAATGTTTGATAAAAATTAGGAGGTAACATTAAGAAAACGCTCAACACAGTTCTTTGTAATATTATAACTACTTATGAATAGATTCATTTATTCTGTATGTCCTGAGATTTTCATATTTGACTCTAACATAGAAAAATAAGAACCTCAGCTGCTATGATTTATTTATTGTTTCTAGGTCAGCCGTACTTTAAAAAGAATAAACTGCTCCCCTTAAGCCCTAAAAACGATTAGTTAATAATTTATTTTGTTTATTCTTATACAATATTGGAAGAGGATAGCCCTCTAAAAATCACATTGTCCTCAGTCTGACGAAGATGTTACTTATAATGAAATTGGCATCCCTTTTCTTTGCCCTTTGCCTTTTTTTTTTTTTTTTTTAAAGACAGAGTCTCACTTTACTGCTCTGAGTAGAGTGCCGTGGCGTCAGCCTGGCTCACAGCAACCTCAAACTCCTGGGCTCAAGCGATCCACCTGCCTCAGCCTCCCAAGTAGCTGGGACTACAGGCATGCGCCACCATGCCCAACTAATTTTTTCTATATATTTTTAGTTGTCCATCTAATTTCTTTTCTAGTTTTAGTAGAGACGAGGTCTCACTCTTGCACAGCCTGGTCTCGAACTCCTGAGCTCAAACGATCCACCCGCCTCTGCCTCCCAGAGTGCTAGGATTACAGGCGTGAGCCACCGCACCCAGCCTCCTTTGCCTTTTTAACTGTCTTCTGTCTTTTGTATCGTCTTTGTCTTAAATTTTTATCCTCTCTTTTTTCCTCCTATTCTTTCCTCCTTTATTTTTCTACCTCTTCTCCAGGGGCAAAATATTAAATGTGACTCTGGTCATAGTTGGGTCTAAACTTTAAAGTAGCAAAATTGTTTTTATGGGCCTTTACTGAAGTTTTTGACCTAACATTTTATTATCTTTTAACCAGTTATGACTGTCAGTGATTTTTGTGTCTCATCTCTACTACATTGTCAAACTTTTGACTACTAAATTTTCTTGTACTGTTTTCAGTTGTACAAAAAATAAACTTAAATGTTTTGGGCTATCCATTGTTGCCCTTTGCATCTGTTAATTGGATCTTATATGATCATTTGCTCTAAAATTGAACTTCAAACGGATTTTTATTTAAGAAAATGTCTGATATCATTTGTGTGTGTTTATTCCATTCTGCAGAAGCTGTTTTCCTTGGGTGCAGGAGATAGACAGCTGATCCAGACTCCTTTACATGATAGTCTTCCCGTCACAGGCACTAGTGTGGCTCTCTTGTTCCAACAATTGGGTATGTCTTTTCTCCCATTTTCAATGTTCTCTTTTCTCTTGTATGAAAAAAGATTTATTTTAAGTTCACATCACCTGACATGAATCAAGATAAAACAAATCATTTAATATTTTTGATATATAAACATATAATTTTGTGGGTCCTAATCTTACCAAGTGTTCATTCTTTAAATAAATTTTTAACTCAGGCCCCTTTTGTTCTTAGGTCAACTAGACTTTTAGAAAGTAGACATATTTTCTTTATGCTGAATGATGAATAGATGGTATATTTAATATTTTTCTTAGATGAACTGCTTTTGAAGAAACCTTGTCAGATGGGACTAAAAGTCCCATCTTTCTCATCCCACCATCGGTATGGGACTTTATCTCCAATTTTCTAGCAATAACTAGGATGAAAAATACGGAGGAAGATACTAGGAAATATTTTCTGTACATTGAGTAACTTATTATTTTATTAAGAAATAACATAACTTAAAAGTAAGGATGTTTCAGACCAGGGCTGCCCAGAGATTCTGTTTACTTTACTTACTTGCCCTTTATATATGCCTGCCTATGAGTGTCCCACTCTCTTTGATTCAGTCATTGTCATTGTTCTCCATCTGTGTTTATCTTTTCCTGGTTATGTTGAAACCATCCCTTCCCTGGGGTCCATACTCTGCCTCTCTGTCGAATTCTTAGTTCCTTGCACAAAAATTCTGCTCTCTTGTTTCCCTCCTGTCTCATGTCCAATTTTACCTCTAGCTCAGCTCTGTAACTTATCACTCCTTTTTCATTAGTGTCCCCATCCTTATTCTTCTCCTTTAACTTCAATCAGTGAAAATTAGAAAACCTTAGAAGAGATTAGTGTAAATGAGTCGAATCTTTCAGTATCTGAATAAAAATGAATGGTGATACCAATCCCAAAAGTAGTTCTTCCCCATTACATCTGTCTTCTCCTCAGGAGTTCCAACTCTAAAAGTACATCTCCCTTTGGTCAAAGGATACAAAATTTCAGTTAGGAGAAATAAGTTCAAGAGATCTATTATGCAACTTGGTGGCTATAGTTAGTAACAATGTATTATGTACTTGAAAATCACCAAGAAATAGACTTTTAAGTGTTCTTACCACAAAAAAAAAAAAAGTATGTGAGGTAATACATATGTTAATCAGCTCCATTTAACCCATCTGTAATATGCATATTCAAAACATCATGTGGCACACCGTGAATACATACATTTATCAACTTAAAAAAATTACATCTAACTTCTCTCTGTGAAAGTCTCTACTCATCAAGTCATCATAATTAAGTCTTAATATATTTAAAGCAGTTTTCTTTAATGTATGAAATAGGTAATCCCTTTCTGGTGGCCCTTCTCCAAAGAACATCTTGTTGATTACATCCATAGTCCTTACTAACCTTTGACTTAATTGCTTTTAGCCAAGCAGCATTCACCTGATGTTTTTACTGTTAGAAGGGACTAAATACCTGTAAAGGGTCGATCAAGGCAAAAATTTACTATGAAGAAGAATAGAAGAATATGACACAGATAAAATTATTTCACAGTCCCAAATGCTACCATTTCTCTTGAACTTGTTTTTTGTATTTTTGAATTTTTTTTAATTTTTAATTTTTTTAGGGACACAGTCTTGCTCTGTCACCCAGGCTAGGGTGCAATGGTATGATCATAGCTCACTGTAACCTTGAACTCCTGGGCTCAAGCAATCCTCTCACCCGGACCTCCCAAAGTGCTTGGATTACAGGCATGAACCACTATGTTTAGCCTCTCTTGAACTTAATGAATCCCATGTAAATCTCTCATGCTTTGAGTTGTACAATGATTTTGTGGGGAAAGGAAGCGGTTGTTACTGCTGTTTCGTGGCCAGGACCAGGAGTATTAAACATTTTGCAATTTCTAGGATGTTTATGCACCAGAAGAATTTTTACCCCAAATACTATTACCATTCCCACTAAGAAAAATAGATACAATATAAAATTTATAAAACCTAGATTTCTCTTCCAATAATAGTGGCCCATGTAATTCAGATTAACCCTCTTAACAATGACAACTAGAAAAGATATACAAATATAAACAATATCTGCTTGAAGGCATCACAGATAGTAAAGAATTACCAAGCCATAATCCCGGAGAAAAACAAGTGAGCCAGACATTTGGGACTATTTTTTCTAAAGGCACTTACTGGTTTTGGAAGAAGTAGCTGAGAATTTGATCAGCACTGTTGATATTCCTATGGGGGAAAAGAGAAAACTGGAGTTCAAGATTTACCAAGGTGGATTCCTTTATAAAGCTCTTGTACTTTGAGTTGAGACCATGAAGAACTACAACCTAGGAGGGGGTAAAAATCAGAAGGAGAAAGACTCCCTCAGGAGCTGAAGTGCAGCTTGAAATCATTTCAGTTCCTTGACTTGGATTAAGGCGATCCTTGATGCTGCTGTCCCTATCCATCTTATAGAAGTAAAAGTAAATCCTCTCAGAAACAAGATAACTACATTCTAGGCCTCCACAATGTCTCTGAATTTTTATATACATGTCCTGCACTCAGTCAGCAATAACCAGGAAGATGAGAACCAAAACTAATGAAAGAAATACAAAAGAAACTATAGACAATATAAAAGGACCACAGGGGCTCTAGCAAATAGAGATATCAGATGCCGAAATTAAAATAACTATGCTTAAAATAGTGAAGGAGATAAACAGTTAACATTGAGAATTTGGGGAATGACGTAAGCCAGATGGCACAACAGGAAGTTCCAGCCCCCGTTCCCTGACAGAAACACTGACTTAAGAAAGATATACTGACAAAAATACCTGTATAACAATTCCAGAATCCAGGTAAGTTGTAACGGTACCCCAGGCTTGCACAAAGCCAAGAACAGCAGCAATGAAACTGGTAAGTAGAGCAATTTCATGTTACCTACATCAGCCCCTCCCCCAACTCTTCCAGGTTTGGGGGTGCAGGGTGGAGAGAAGATTGGCGCTCACATCCCAAATTCTGGCTGTTGAATAGGCTGCCAGAGGAACTTGTTTCTGTGTCACCTCAATGGAAGCACAAGCAGGAACTGGCATAGTTTGGATGTCTGCAGTGGCTGAGAACCAAGAAGGGGGAAGCTTAGTGTAGGCTGCAAAGCTTGGTGTGATTGGGAGAAGGCACACAACCTGAGGCTTATCCTTCAGAAGGAAGGGAAAGGAGGAGCATTTAGTGTTGCGACTTTTCAGTGTTGCCTGAGTACTGGTGAAAATGTGAACAACTTGAAACTTTTATTCATTGTTAATAGGAATGTGAAATGGTACAGCTATCTTGGAACACAGTTTGACTTTTCTTTTTAAAAGTTAAGCAAACCACATTATTCAGCTATTTCACTCCCCAGGCATTAACCCAAGGAAAATGTTAGTACATGTCCATAAAAATATTTGCATGTGAATGTTCATAGCCATTTTATTTATAGTAGTAAAAAACTGGAAATAAGCACAATGTCTACCAGTGATAATTGATAATGGAAATGGATAAAAAAAATCCGTGGTATATCCATACAATTAAACACTACTAAACATTATGAAAAAATGAATTGTTGATACATACAACATAGATTAACCTGAAAATAATTATGCTGAATGAAAAATACCAGACAAAAAAGAAGGTATACCATACAATTAGGTATTTATAAAGTTCTAAAAAAGGTAGTCTAATCTATAGTGACAGAAACAGTTTATTGATTGCTTTGTGGGTGGGAAGTGAGATATTACAAAGGAACATGAGGAAACTTTTTGGATGGTGTTTGTGTTCATAATCTTGACTGTGGTGATGGTTTTACAGGTATGTATATATGTTAAAATGTGTCAAATTCTAAAAGAAAATTGAAAACATATTCACACAAAAACTTATACATGAATTTTACAGAAACATTATTCATAATAGGCAAAAAATGGAAGTAACCCAAATGTCTGTCAGCTGATAAATTGATAAACAAATTGTGGTATATCCACTTATTCAGCCATAAAGTAGAATGAAATATTGATACATACTACAACATGGATGAATCTCGAAAACATACTAAGTGAAAGAAGCCGGGCACAAAAACCTGGCTTATATTATATGAATCTGTTGATATGAAATGTCCAGAATAGGCAAATATATAGAGACAGAGCAGATAAGTGATTACCAGGAGCTAGAGGGAGGGGACCATGAGAAGTGACTGGTAATGTGAATGGGGTTTCTTTTGGGGAATGAAATGAAGTTAGATACTAATATGCTTGCACACCTTGTGACTATACTAAAAGCCACTGAATTGTATTAATATATTTTAAAAGAGTAAATTTTATGGTATGTGAATTATTTCTCAGTAAAGGAAAAACTGTCAGAGCTTTGTCAAAAGAACTCAGGAACCACATTGAAGAGACTCGTAACTGATCTAAGACGGTAGAACTTGAGCTTCAAAAATTATAATAATTGTAACTGGTTGAGACCCAACAAATATTTTAGGATCCATGAATTCATAATATTAAAATAAAAAGGAATTGTCACCTACTTCAGAATATGTCAGAGAACCAACTTGTTATCTTGAAAACTTATCAAGCAAAAGAATCATGGTAACCCAATAGTAGTTGAGGGGAATTATCTTTTCTAAAAAAGTATTCTGATTTATAAATGGAAAAGAAATGATAGAGTATCATCATTTTACAACCCTCAGTGAATGAAGATCTAAGCCTCAATAGCTGTTATCACAGAAAGAAAACCAAGCCATTATCATGTGCCTTACCTTACCAAACCCTACTTACAGTTTTGCCAGAGAGATTAAACCTGAACTACACCAAAAGAATGTAATTATCAAAATCCAGGCTACTGAAAACTCTGTCAGTCAAATGTCTCCGGTCCTTTAATAAATAAATTACAAGGAAAAGAAAGGAATGGAGGAGGAACCTCTAGATTAAAAGAGATTTGAAAGATAGCCAATTTTTTAATAGAGTGAGACTGCACCATAGTGTTTAGGGATGTACTTTTGGGTAATAAAACTACCGCAGGGAAAAAGTCAGGAAAGCGAGTAATATAAAAGTCAGGATTGGCCTGGTACAGTGGCTCACACCTATTATCCACTCCTTTGGGAGGCCAAGGCAGAAGGATTCTTTAGGAGGCCAGGAGTTTGAGACCAGCCCAGGCAACATAGAAAGACTCTGTCTCTTAAAAAAAAAAAAAAAAAAATTAGCTAGACATGCTGGCATGTGCCTGTAGTCCCAGGTACTTGGGAAGCTGAGGTATGAGGATCACTTGAGCCCAGGAGGTTGCGGTTGCAGTGAGCTGTGATAGCACCACTGCACTGTAGCCCAAGGGAGACAGAGTGAGATTCCGTCTCAAATGAATGAATGAATGTCAGGATAGTTACTTATGACAATAGTGGGGATTATGATTGGGAGCACTTGAAAGGGGCTTTTAGAGTTGCTGGCAAAAGTTCTCTGTCTTGAGACTGGCAATCATGTTTTACTATATATAAAAAAAAAATTCTCTGTCTTTATGTGGTGGTGTTTGTTAGATAATTTATTCAGCTATACATTTGATTTATGTGGTTTTCTATATCTGTTTTATTTTACAATAAAACAATTTTTAAAGTTATAAAATTATTTAAGTCCTTTATGTGAGTACCTAACTTGTATTGGGGGGAAATAAAAACCTAATGTAACAGCTTAAGCAGAGTAGAGATTTTTGTCCTTTTCACATAACAAAAAGCTAGAGGTAGGCAGTCCGGGCTGATATGTATTGGTTCCAGGATGTCTTCAGGAATGGTATGGAAGTTATATTGTATGCTTTTTTCCTGTTTATCTATAAGGAGTTTTCCCTTACTGGACTACGAGCTTCAGAAACTACCATGTCTTATTGTTCTTTGTGTCGTCTACATCTGACATACTGCCTTAGGTACAAAAGACATCAATGCTTGTTGAATAAATGAATAACTGCACTAGCCACGAAGAAACGGCAATCATATCTCATTAGAAGATTTTTCTGTATACTGGTGAAGTGCACGAGAATAGATGATGATTTGAAGATCAAATTTTGTTTTTTTGTTTTGTTTTGAGACAGAGTCTCACTCTGTTGCCCTGGCTAGAGTGAGTGCCTAGCTCACAGCAACTTCAAACTCCTGGGCTCAAGCGATCCTCCTGCCTCAGCCTCCCGGGTAGCTAGGACTACAGGCACACGCTACTGTGCCCCGGCTAATTTTTTCTATTTTTAGTTGTTTGGCTAATTTCTTTCTATTTATAGTAGAGACAGGGTCTCGCCCTTGCTCAGGCTGGTCTCGAACTCCTGACCTCAAACAATCCGCCCGCCTTGGCCTCCCAGAGTGCTAGGATTACAGGTGTGAGCCACTGCACCTGGCCAAATTTTGTTATTTTACTTTCTAGTATTTTAGCTTCATTATCTTTTGCTTGCATATTCTAAATTCACTTTTTCAGGGAAAGAATAGGGAAGATAAGAAAAGCAGAAAGAAAGATGCAGTGCTGTGTGCAGAGTTGTAGTTTCTAAAGCATGTGGTGGTGATAATTCTATCTAAAGGCATTTTGGTTGGACGTTGTCAAAGGCCAATATTAGACCATTATCAGAGTTCACTACCTGGGTTGGGGTGGGGTGGTGGTGGTGGATTTTACAAAGCATAGACAGGAAGTAGATAAGACTGTAAGATTCTTTTGTAGCCTTGACTAGTTTTCCTGTGAAAGGTCTAAATGTAAGGATAGCGTTTCCTCTGTACTTCTCTCTAAGAATTGTTATGGTAATGAATTTGTTTTTCCCAGTTTAAAAGGTCTGTTTGCCTAAAATAATTATGTGAACTTCTGCCATTCCAAACTGTATTCCACATAATTTCCTGTTAATCACCTTCATCTTTTACTTACCATCTTTTTTGTTTATTTGGTGTTTTTGCTTGTTACAACAGATATGAACTACTTTTGTTTACATGAAGATTTGTGTTTTTAAGTATGGTAAATGGTTCCTTATTATGTTAATAAGGAACTGGTTTTTATAGCCCCTGTGATACTTTAATCTAATCTATCCTGTTTCAATTGGGTGTCCCTCCCTGACCCATATAATCTTGTAAAATTCTCTTGACATTTTTTGTCATATTTGTTCACCTGTAATTTGGATTTTAATTGTAAGTGTACTCCTTTTAGAATACTTCCAAGTTTTCACAGTATACTCTTTAATAGACATTTTTGAAGTTACTGTATTGATCCTGGGCCTTCAGCTATCATCACTCAGTTTCCATAGTTAAACCACATTAATCTTGTACCATCTGTGTTTATACTTTTCATATGCGTACTTTCTTTTTGCTTGTCGATATTTAACTTTAGCCAGTTTTTCATTAGATGTCAATGCATCAATATTTCTCCATTGATACTGTCTGATACTAAATAGAGATTTTTTTAAAGTTATTAAAATAGTTTTTTTAGTTTATCTTAACATAAATTTTACTTCGTACATAAAAATTCTTTAAATGTTGATCGTAGCTGTACCTTGCTATTCAGAAAGTTATTTCTGTTTTTAGATGTTTTAATGGAAAACCTTTGATATTCTCACTTTGTCTTCTCCTGGAAAAACTTCTACATATAATACTATGTAATTATTTTTATAGTAACATGAATTTTTGTAGGAGTATTAAAAATAATATATATCCCTAAAACAGAAAGATGAAAAGATGTTGGAGGTAAGAATGAAGGCTTAAGATGTGTGAAATTGTTTTCTTTAGAAAGAAAATGTTGATTGGTAAATTTATGAACCACCCAATTAATGTGTCAATTGTAGAATGATTTTGTCCTTTTTCCTTAAATGAGCAAAATCTAGTGCCTCGTGTCACTTTTTTATGTTCATTCAGTTTTCTCAGCTTATTCATATAGCTTTATTATTTGTTTTAGTCTTATTCTCACTTATAATGGGAAAAAAGTCATTTTTTTCCTCACTGTATGACTTTGAAGACAACCTGCTTATTTTTCTCTTGTTAATCTGTCTTTTGTTACAGTGGTCTGTCCCAACCACAAACTTATAAGGTTGAAAAAATTTAAAGAAAATATATTTTCTCCCCTACAATTTTAAAAAGATAGGTTGCAAATTTGAGTACACAAGGGTTTAGATTATTACTATCAGTGGCATATTGTATCCTAGGTGGAAAAGGAGGAGATAGCAAATTTGGTGTTTTATTATAACTGTATCTATGATTAATTATCTTTTGACAGTTTGAATGTTATGTTCTTTGGGGCTTTGAAACAAATTAAATCTCCATGCTAGTCTCTTCTGGAGTACTTTTCTGAAGAAAATGCTTACCATGTGTACTCCAGAGGCCTAAGAATCTCTAAAGAAAACTGTTCAAGTTTAATTCTTACAATAAATAGCACGGGAGTCTCTAGTAATGTCCCTATAGTGCCCACTTACTTACGTGATAGCAGAAGTATAATTTTTTGCCAGGTGTTTACAAAGCCATTATCAAGTGCCAAGTCCTGACCTAGTAATTAGGGATATAAAGTTGAATAAATCACAGCCCTTATCTCAGATGTACTTTTAGCCTAGTGGAGAAACAGGTATGTTTTTAAAATGATAGTAAAATGTTATTAGCACAATAATAGAGATACCAAGAGCAAATTCTTACTAGCTAGAAAAGTACAAGGGCATTCCAGAAGGAAAAGCATATGCAGCAGTACAAGAAGTCATGAAAGGCCTTCATGGAATAGTGAGATGTTTGGTGAAACCTGAATACAAGTAATCAGAATGTTATTAGGAAACTGATTACTTTCTATTTCAAAATTAAAGATTTGATATTTATGCTAGTTCTGTAAAGGAACCATTGTAAAAATACCAAACACTGGCACATTGACCAATAAAGTCCTTGTTGACTAGTGTATTATGCTTGCTAGAATCACATGATGTAATTTGAGGACAGTTCAAAAAGATTCTAGTTTGAATCTATCTTCCTCATTGTCCTTTTATGGTACTTAAATGCTTCTATTAAATAGCTCTATCTTTAGATTGAGTTATCCTTTATTGAATGCAAATGCTCTGAGGCAAGATAGCTAGTAAGTGTTGTTCTTCATTGTTTCCCAGTTCTCTTATCTAAAATTTCAATTTCCTCTTTCAGCATCTTAGAGCTTAATATTTTTTTTCATATTCAAAATAATAGATTTTATTTTTTTTAAAGTTTTAGATTTACAGAAAAATTCATCTGCAGGTAGCAGAGAGTTTCCATACATTCCTGTTCCCCTGCACACTGTTTTTCCTATTAGTAAGATTTGCATTAGTTTGGTACATTTCTCCCAAATAATGAACTAATATTGACACATTATTATTAACCAAAGTCTATAGTTTACATTAAGTTGCACTCTTCATATTGTACAGTTTAGAGCTTAATATTTTTATAAAACATGTCAACTCCAACATTTAAGTATTCAGCTTCCAAATAGTGGCAGGATAAAGAACCCTCATTTCTGTGCTCTGTATCACTTTGTACATATGTCTGTTCTGTTGTGTTTTAACTATTTTTTTACTAATCTGCCATCTTCACTGAACTGTAAGCTCCTAAGAGCTTGCCTCAGATTTCTTTATGTCCATCCCTACAATTTAACGATTTCTGGTACATCTCAGTAGTTTTGTAATGATTTAATAGTGGAGGAAGGGATGAAAGGTGAAAAGAAATGAAGAAGTTTTAATTAAAAAATTATTTCTGCCAGGACAATTGTCACCTTTTTGTTCCTTGCATAATTCTCCAGTTACTACAGATTGTCCTTCCCCGTTGTTTACTCCCAAGACTCATTTTGCTTCCCGATTCTTAAATTTAGAATTAAAAGTAGATAAAAACCTGGTCAGACCAGGCACAGACTAGAAATCTGGGCCATTTGGGGTTGGAATAATCTGATATGTTTACTATAGACCCAGAAACCCAATTAGAATGTTCAAGAAGGAAGGAAATGTGCTGTACCTTTTTACATGGTTTTAAATGAATTGGTCTTTTATGGATTCCTGTTTGGGATATACACAGTTTTAGATTTGAATTCTTTGTGGTCAATGTATTTGGTAATTGATTTCTTATATTCATATTCAGAGTTTCCCACATTGCTAAGCTCTATATTTGCATAAAATATGTTTAATTCATGTCACACTTAAAGGAATAAACTTGTGTTCATAATAACTGAGCTATCACCCCTTTCAATTGCCTAATTCTCCACACTTTTTAACTACTTTTGTACTTAGAAGATTTGTCATATCAGGCTGGACGTGGTGGCTCATGCCTATAATTCTAGCACTTTGGCAGGCTGAGGGGGTAGGATTGCTTGAGGCCAGGAATTTGAGACCAGCCTAGGCAACATGGCAAGACCCTATCTCTGAAAAAATGGAAGGAAAAAAAAAAGATTTTCCATATCTCACATGTTTAGAAATAATGCTAAATTTGTAACAAATAGTAAACATTACCTGTCAGTGATAATTATTTAATATATAACTTTATATGAAGTTTTGTTAATCCATGAAGCTAGGGATATTGTCTTTTATTCACTGATATATTCTAGTACCTAGAGCAGAGTAGATGCTAAATAAATATTGGTTGAATGAATGAGAAATCTCCTTTTTTAGGACTTGTATTTAAGCCAGGACCAGCATTATATTGTTTTCTCCTTGTGGATTGACCAGAAAGAACTATAATAAATTGTGCAAGGCTTTCTGAAATATATCCTATCTTGAAACATGACCTTTAATTCTTCAGTTTACCCATTTGAAAGCGGATACATAATGTTCTATTTTTGTAACATATTATTATTATTCAAAGAAGGGGAAGATTTTGGAGAAAGTTTTTTTTCCTTTCCCCTAAACAGGAAACATATACATTTGTTAATGTTTGGTGCAATGAATTTTAGAACTCTAACCTATCAAGAAAATTCACATCAGGAAGTAATTTTTCAGAATGTTTTACTATTTGAATAATCAACAGGATATTTGTGTACCATTGTAGTGAAATCAGTAGTAATTATCACTGGAATGTTTGTTTTTCATATTTTCTCCTCCGCTGTTATTGTGCAGCTTTGAATGGATGATGGCCTACAGAAGATGAGGAAACAATTCTAGATTATATAGAAAACTGATTTTGATTTAAGAAATTCAAAGAAATTGAATTTTTAAATAACTATCTATGGACACAGCAACAAACATTGCTACTTAGGAATAAAAATTGTTAATATAATTTCTTAAATATTTGAGATTATTAATTATGTAAAGCTTAAGAAAGCATGTGATGTTTAAGAATATAAAATATAAGTAATACCTCAGTTAGGCCTTGGTAAATTGTTCTGTCTTATACTGTTAATTTTCCAAAGAATGAAAGAAAAACTTACCTGTTAATCACTAGAATAATGTCCTTAACTTATTTCTAAATTATGAGACGTATATCCTCTCTTAGTATAGTGCAGTATTATCCCCTTGGTAACATAAATTGTTTTTGCCAATCTAAGTAGGTAGAGTCCCTTACAACTACATGCCTTCCTTCTTCACAATCTATCCGATACTAAACGATGCTAACAATGAATTTTGTTTTCTGATGAACTACTTGTGAATGGGTTATCTTTTTTTGTGGGATAGGGCAGAGAGTTCAGACAAGAGCAGAGAGGGACAAGTTCTTCCCCAGAATCTTCATGAAAAAAGCCTGGACTCCTTCTGGTGGTGTATAAATTCTGTATTAACTTGCCTTGGTTAGAGTTGCTTTGTAGGTCAGTTAATGCCTTTTGCTCCCTTACTCTTCTGTTTCTTTTCACACGATCTTCTGTCAGCTTTGAATGCTATGCTTTTCTTTTCTCCTTAACTAACACTGTCCATCAAAATCCACCTCAAGGGTAAGTCCCTTTAGGAAGCTCCCACCCCAGGTGGGCACAGTGTAATCACAAGGGTACTTAAAAGATGAAATGGGGAACAAAAGAGTCAATGTCAGAGCGATACAACATGACTGGCCACTGTCAGCTTTGAAGATAGAAGGTATCCACGAACCAAGGAATATGAGAAGCTGGAAAATCCAAACATAGAAATTCTGATCTCCAGAATTGTAAGATAATAACTTCATGTTATTTTAAGGCAATATTGTGGTAGTTTGTTAACAGCAGCCATAAGAAACTAATACATCCACAGACATTTTAAATATAACTTTTTATTTTTAAATAGTTTGATTTCTGAGAAATTACTAAATTAATATACAGAGTCCCCATGTATACATTACCCACCTCCCCCCAATAATATTTTACATAATCACAGTATACTGTAGTATAAAAACCAGTAATTGACATTGGTACAATACTGTTAACTGAGGGAGGGAGTGACACTTCCCTGAGTATACCTATTACATACTTTTGACTTACCTGTTACCTATTACATATTTATGACTTACATATGATGAAAACCAAAATTTAGATCAATTAGGATAGGAAGAAAGGAAAAAAGAAAGAAAAGACTATCTTAAAACTGAAAGCATAAGGAAATCAATTCCACTGTTATTCAAATGAATAACATAACCACACCAAAGAGGAAAAAAACTAATCAAAGGAACTTACAAACATAATATTTGACTATATAACCTCAGTTTTAGACAGGTTTGGGGAGAGAATTGCAAACAAATAGTGAATTCCACCATAGTTGATTTTTTTTTTTTTTTGGAGTTGGACTGGCTGAAACAATTCTGAAGATGTTTTGTATGTAATATAGGATTTAGCAAATGAATAAATGTGTTGATGTTGTTAGAATCCTGGGTTCTCAGTGGAAGAACGGACATACAAATACGAATTGGAATAGTGGGGTATAAGACCCTGTGGAGGGGAATGAAATTGAAAGTGATGATATAGACTCAGGATTTCTCAAATAATATATATATTTATATGCATGTATATGCATTCATATATGTGTGGATAGGTATATATGTATGTATGTAAATGCATATATTTCCTAGCTCTCTCTATAGACAAAAGTGGCCTAGAAGCAAAGATACCCCTGTATATCTATATGCTATAGATATAATATCGTACATATACCCTAACATCTATTAATAGAACCTTGGTATTTTATATAATTTCTCACCAAAAGGAGCCAGGACTATTAGGAGAAATGGCTTATTTAGGACTGGGGCAGAGTAGGCAAATATGAGCTTGGGGAAAAAAACAGTTCATGTCTCAAAGACACAGAAACTAAGTTAAAGAGGCTCCCACTGTATAAATCATGTTTAACACCAAAATAATTAAGAGCAGTAATGACTTATAGACTGTTGAAAAAAATAGGAACCTTCGTCAGTCCACACTGATAATGAATAAGTAAGTAGGAGAGAAGGAAGGACTCCGCTTACTACAGAATGTCATGTGCTGACTGGGAATGTGGAGGGAGTGCTGGATTTGGAAAATTATCCTATAATCATCATAGTAAAGACCTGTTCAGGCAAGAGTCATCAATAGATGCTAAGTCTAAACAGATATTTTGGTGAGGAACATGATATTTACATGGTCTCAAAGTATCTTGCTCAGATTGCTTTTTACTTGGAAGGAAAAATGTTAAATATACATTGGAGAAATTGGACAGCATTGGACAAAATTTGGGAGAACAAAATTAACATCACCAAGGACAGTACTTCTGGTTATGGAAGAATGAAGGATTTAGCAAGTCCTTTCTCCAAAGAACTGGTATAAAATTAGACAAAATTGTTGAATACAGCTATTTCAGGGCTCTGGAAATTGACCAAAAGCAAACAACAAACTTAGAAGCATTTATTCATGCTAGAAGTTTGGGTAAGAGCAGGAGTCTACAGCATTCTTATAGTGATTGCTCCCATCTCCTTCACTTCCCAACTCTATCAGTGAGAGTGGTAGTTTTAGTAGAGCAGGACTGGCTACAAAACCAACACCTTTGCTCCCTGCTATATGGGGTAGAATTTATTTGAGATGGGAGTCTAAAACCCATGACATCATTGTCAGGAAAAGTATTGAACCCAGTAGGAGATAAAAGGAGAAGAACTTCAAATCTGCTGGTCTGAATTACAATCATAGTTGGAGCTTGTGGCAAACTGGTCAGAAATTTAACAGGAAAATCCTGGAAAGGAGAGAGTCATAGAAGGGCTAGTCAAGGTTTCTACCATCCCTAACTGCCTGGGAAACAATGCACATGTGCAGGAAGACACAAGAAAACTCACGTGAAAGTGAAAGCAGACTTGAAATCTGGCTAAACAATGAATGTACTTCAGTCCATACAAAGATTGATCAGCAGAGCATGGAAGCTTTATTAGCTCAAGGTATTTGAACATGACCTTTGCTCAAATTATAGGCTGACCCCTGGGCCATGCAAACATATGGGTAACCCTTAGGGAGCCAGGATAAACAATAAAAATAAGAATTTTAAAACAAACAGACATCAGCAGCCTAACATAACAAGGAAGGCAAATTCTGCAGCTTAAATCAAGGCAGTAACCACCCTTAAAAATAAAAAGCTTTCAGAAAAAAATAGAATTATTTCATATTGTATGCCAGTATCAAAATATCAATATACCCTACAAAGATATACAACCATTATGTACCTATAACAATTAAAATTTTAAAATTTAGAAACATAGAATTATAGAATTTAAATTTGCTACAATATATTATCTATTAATATAATGTCCAATTTTTACCAAAAACCAAGAAACATTCACAGAAAGAGTAAAGTGTAACCCATACTCAGGAAAACAACTAGTTAGTATTAACTGACTCTGAGTGGGCCTGGATATTGGATTTAGCAAATAAGCACTTTAAATCAGCTATTATAAATACATGAAAAGAATTAAATGAAGCCACATTGAAAGAATTAAAATATAATAAGAGTGACTTAACTCTTAGGCAATCTCAATAGTAAAATAACAACTGTGAAAAAGAGCCAAATAGAAATTACAGAATATAAAAGTATAGTAACTGAAACAAAAAATTAACTGGACTTAACAGCATATTTGAGATGGCAGAAATAAGAGTCAGTGAAATCTGGTGAAAGATCAATAGAAATGATTCCATATGAAGAACATAGAGGAAAAGATTGAAATAAAATTAACAGATTCTCATTTACCTTTGAAACAATAATAGCTTTTATGTACTGAGCATCTCCATTGGATGGAGACTGTGGGTGGTTAGAAAAAAATATTTGAAGAAATATAATGCTCAAGAACTTTACAATATTGGTGAAAATTATTGATCCATAGAACCAGAAACCTCAATGAAGCCCAGATAGTTGGCAGTAAATGATCCCCACATATACATAGTATGATTGTAGGACTGTTGAAAGATAAGTCTCAAGAACATCAAGAGAAAATAATTCATCAATATGAATAAATAGAACAATAACATGATTATGAATGATTTCTCATCAGAAAGAATGGAAGGGACAGAAAGTATTGATGTGAGACATTCAAAGTGCTAAAAGGAAAAAAAAACCAAAAAACCTATCCAACAAGAATTCTGTCTCTGGCAAAACCGTCTTTCAAAAACAAAGTAAAGATATCTCCAGGTAAACAAAAAAAGAGTTCATTGCTGGCAGACCTGCCCTGTAAGAAATGCAATAGGAAGTCCTTCAGGCTAAATGAAAAAGAGACCAGTTAGTAACTTGATTTCATACAAAGAAATAAAGAACGTTGGAAATGACAAATCTGTGGGTAAATAAAAAAGACTATATATTTTTCTCTTCTCTTAATTTTAAAAAAATTAAAATGTATAAAGCGATAATAATAACACTGTATTGCATTGTAATAGATCGTAGATATGAAAATAGGAGCACGGAGGGGGAAGGAAATGGAGCTATAATGGAGCAACTTTGCTATAATTTACTAGAATTGTCAAGATTAACCTGAAGTAGATTGTGTATAATTTAAGATGTATAATGTAATTTCCAGAGCAACCACTAAGAAAATAACTAAAAAATAAACAGAATAATTAATATGACAAACTAAAAAAAAAAACTTTAACACAAAAGAGAGCAGTAAAGGAGGAATAAAAGAACAACAAAACACAAAAAGACTTAAAACATATTAAATAAATGGCAAAGTGGCTGATATAATCTGCCATATCAATAATTACATTAAATGTGAATGCACCAAACACTTCAATCAAAAGGCAAAGATTGTCAGACATATTTAAAAAGGAACATCCAACTATATGCTATCTACAGAGAAACATTTTGACAAGTGGCAGCAAATTATGGCCCACTTTCTAAAACAAGTCCATGGCCTGTTTTTTGTTTTGTTTTGTTTTGTTTTTTTGAGACAGAGTCTCACTTTGTTGCCCTGGCTAGAGTGAGTGCCGTGGCGTTAGCCTAGCTCACAGCAACCTCACACTCCTGGGCTCAAGCCATCCTACTGCCTCAGCCTCTCAAGTAGCTGGGATTACAGGCATGCGCCACCATGCCTGGCTAGTTTTTTCTGTATATTTTTAGCTGTCCAATTAATGTCTTTCTATTTTTGGTAGAGATGGGGTCTCGCTCTTGCTCAGGCTGGTCTCGAACTCCTCAGCTCAAACAATCCGCCCGCCTCGGCCTCCCAAAATGCTAGGATTACAGGCATGAGCCACTGCGCCCGGCCCATAACCTGTTTTTGTACCATCTGTGAGCTAAGGATTGTTTTTCAATTTTTAAAAGGATTAAAAAAATATATACCAGCAGTGAAAAATCTGAAAAACAAATTAAGTTAAATTCCATTTATAATATATCCAAAGAGTAAAATACCTAGGAATAAATTTAACCAAGGATGTGAAGGACTTGTACATTGAAAACTACGAAACATTGCTTAAAGAAATTAAAAAAGACCTATGCTCAGGGAATGGAAGACTTAATGTTGTTAATATGTCAATACTATCCAAATCAGTTTACAGGTTCAGTGTGGTCCCTATCAAAATATCAGATTTTTTTGTAGAGATGGGGAAAGCTGACCCTCAAATTCATATGGAGTTTCAAGGGGTCCTGAGTAGCCAAAGCAATCTTGAAAAAGAACAGAGTTTGTAGACTCACTCTCCCAAATTTCAAAACTTACTGTAAAGTTTTGGAAGCCAACAGTGTTATATTGGCAAAGGATAGACATATAGGCTAATGGAGTAGCATTGAGAGTCCAGAAATAAACATATGTATCTGCCGCCAGTTGAATTTTGACAAATGTTGTGGTTTGACTGTGTCTCTCAAAAGTTCATGTGCTGGAACCTTGGTCCTCAATGCAGCAGTGTTGAGAGGTGGAACCTTTGGGAGGTGATTGGGTCAGGAGGGTTCTGATGAGTGGATTAATCCATTCATGGATTAATGAATTAAGGGATTATCAAGGGAGTGGGTTAATTATCACAAGAGTGAGTCTGTTATAAAAGCCATTTTGGCCATCTCTTGTAAGGCCCCTCGCCATGCGGTACCCAGCACTGTCTCAGGACTCTGGAGAGAATCCTGACCAGCAAGAAGGTCCTCACCAGATGTTGGTGACATGCTTTGGGACTTCCCAGCCTCCAGAAATGTAAGAAATAAATTTCTTTTCCTTATAAATCACCCAATCTATGGTATGGTTATAGCAACAGAAAAAATACTAAGATATCAAAAGTGCCAAAACCATTCAATGGGGGAAAAATAGTCTCTTCAACCAAATGGTGCTGGAAAAATTGGATATCACACGCAGAAGAATGAAGTTGGACCCTCACCTTATACTATATACATAAATTAACTCAAAATGTACTGACAACCTAAATATAAGACCTGAAACCATAAAACTCTTAGAGGAAAACAGGGGTAAATCTTATTGGCCTTGTATTTGCAATTGATTCTAAGATATGACACCAAAAGCATTAACAAGAAAAGAAATAGATAAATTATACCTTCAAATTTTAAAATTTTGTGCATCAAAAGATATTATCAAGAAAGTAAAAAGATCCAACCTTAGCAACATAAGAAGACCCTGTCTCTACAAAAAATAAAAAAAATTAGCCCAGCATGGTGGTGTGCTCCTGTAGCCCCGGCTACTTAGCTAAGGTAGAAGGATCACTAGAGCCCAGGATTTTTGAGGTGGCAGTGAGCTATGATGACACCCCTACACTCTAGCCTGGGCAACAAAGTGAGACCCTGTTTCCAAAAAAAAGAGAAAAAGTTGAAAAGAAAATGAAACAAAGAAAGGAAAAGACAACCTGTAGAATGGTAGGAAATATTTATAAATTATATCTGTTAAGGACCTAGTATACAGATTATATAAAGAATCCTTACAACTCAACAAGAGAAATACATATGACCCAATTAAAAATTGAATAAAGGGCTTGAATAGACATTTATCCAAAGAAGATGTACAGATAGCCAACAATCAGCTACACTCAAATGGCTCAGAAAAAAAATCATATGTGTTTGTGGAGAGAGAGCACACTCATGCAAGTGTTTTAGTGCATGAATACAAACATTAAAGCAAATGGAACAAAATTTGAAGAATAGGTGAATCATGGCAAAGGCTACATGAGTGCTCTGTGTACTCTTGTTATTTTTGTTACTTTTCTGTAAGTTTTGAATTATTTCCAGAGAAACGTTTTAAAAAATTCATTTATTTGTGATCCAGCTTAATAATTATAGCATCATAAATATAGTTGGAACACCCTGCCTGTGCATTCTCTTCCCAGAGATAAACAGTATCCTGAATTTTTTGTTCATTAGTCCCAGACATATCTTTATACTTTACATATTTATATATATCTAAGCAGTACGTAATAGCATTTTGCATACTTTTAAATGTTATATAATGCTATCATACTATATAATCATTATGCACCTGACTGCACTCACTCAGTATTATATTTGGGATGATTATTCATGGCAATATATGCAATGCTAGCTCATTTGTTTTCATTGCTGTATAAGTATACCAAAAATCTTAGTGGAGTTTTTAAATTTATATTAGATTCACTAGTTAAATGCTACAAACTTACAAAAAAATTATACCACTTGAAAATTGTATTTCAATTTCTTTAATAATTTTGTGAATTTTGAATAATACCTTTTTAGTTTTAATTTTTTGTTTCAATCAAAATTTGCCATCTTCAGAGTATAATAATTTCATTATTTTACCACCATTCATTGTCACATTTAGGATATGTCTACTTTTTCATTATTTCAAATATTGCTACAGTGTACCACTGTATACTTTCTTCTTGGGTATATGAGAGAGTTTCTGTGGTAAATAAGAACGGAATTACTAGAATTGTTGTAATAACTAGGTATATACATCTTAACTTTGCTTTATTTGTACTTCTCACAGCAGTATATATGGTAGTTCCTTTTCTTCCCTGTCCTCATAAAAACTTAAGAATAGTCAGGCTTAAATTTTGGCTATTTTAATAGGCTTGAAATCATATGTCATTGATATATTAGGTTGAATCTTTCTGATTACTAGAGATATTTGAGCTTCTTTTCATATTTTATCAACCATTTTGGTTTCCTCTTCTATAAATTGTGAGTTCAGATTATTTTCTTACGTTGCTTTTTTCTTATTGATTTTAGTAGGGTTTTCAAAAAACATATTTTAGATACTTATCCTTTTCATTTATATACTTTGTAGGTAATTTCTCAGTCTGAGAAAAAGACAGTCTGAGACTTGGCTTTACTTTTTTAATGTTATCTTTTGACACAAATTTTTAATTTAAAATAATTGAATTTATTGATCTTTTTGTTTATGGTTTGTATATTTTTACACTTTTCCTATCTGAATCTATAAAGATATTTCTTAACATCTTTATTAATATTGCTTTTAATTGGTAGATCATAATTGTATACATAATGGGACACATAATGTTTAATATAGGTATATAATGTGGTATGATTAAATCAAGCTAATTAACACGTTCATAATTTTGCTTACCATTTTTTGTGGTGAGACCTTTAAAATTTACTCTCTTAGCTATTTTGAAATATATATTATTATTGACTGTAGTTATCTGCTATGCAATAGATCTCAAAAACTTATTCCTCCTGTTTAATTCAAACTTTATACCCTTTGATCAACAACCTCCCCCATTCCCTCCCTCCACCCCAACTGTAAAAAAGAAGGAAATGCTGTCATTTGTGATGACATGGATGAACCTGGAGGACATTTTTCTAAGTGAAATAAGCCAGGCACAGAAAGACAAATACTGCATGCTCTCACTTATATGTGCTGTCTGACACCTTTTATTGAAAGTTTTAAAGTCTTTTGATAGTGATTCACATCATTATTCAGAGAGTTTGTCAGTTCAGTGAAACATTTTTGAGTGCAGACTATAAACTAGGTACTCTGCTAGGCAGCAGGGGTATAGCAGTGTGTAAAGCCCAGTATAGTCTTTGAGGAACTCACATTTTAATGAAGGGATGGAGGGAACATGAACATAAGAAGCAGAAATATCAAAGTGAAAAGTGTTCTGAGGGTTAGATATGTTCAATATTGATCACATAGTAGTAAGAGGTGGCAACAGGATGGAAAAGTTGGTAAGACCGTGGAGATGCTTTGGAATGGAGCTCAAACTTAATTTTGTAGGTTACGTGTTTTCAAACATTTTTAGCAATAGAACCTAACTGCAAAGGAAAGTAATGGTAACAACTACAGCAATTACAATAATAAGCATAACATCAGCTAATATATATTGATTATTTACCATGGTACTGTGTTGAGAACTTAATACATTTATGATCTCATTTCTTGTTCATATCTACCCTATAAAATAGGGTTTTTTTTTCCATTTTACCAACCGAGACAGGGAGATTAATACGTAAAGCAAGATGAAGCAAAACTTCTCTTGCTAAATTGCTTATGTAAAGCAAAATACATTTGAAAATCATGCCCAAAAGATAGAAAGATAGCAAAAGGTTTGAAGGAACTAAAGTGACATAATCAGATTTTTATTTTATGTCCATCATCCTAAAAACTATCTGGAAGACAGATTTGAAGGGAATAAGGACTGGATTAGGAAAACCAGTTATGAAACCGTTACATTAGTCAAAATAAGAGAAGATTAAAAATCTGAACTAAAGTTCCTCATATATCATGTGGCAGAAGGTAGAAATGATAAAAAGAAATAGCAATTAATAACAGACCAAGAAGAAATTTTCACATCATGTGAAGGAGTTAGCTATGGCAAAGGGAGATATAGGAAGTATTTTACCTTGAGAAAACAAATGGGGAGTCTTGATTTAGTAGGGCCATGTGATTAAGGTTGAAGTGATATTAAAAAAGATGATTTAGTAATAAAAGGAAGAAATTAAGAAATGGTGTATTTATTAACTTCAGTTTGATAAGTTAAATTGATTGCATGTTGTATTTTCTAGAGTTGCCACTAAAAAACATGGAAACAGACTTTATAAATTCCATACTAGCAGAGGGGATAAAAGAAGAGGCAGGGCCGGGCGCGGCGGCTCACGCCTATAATTGTAGCTCTCTGGGAGGCCGAGGCGGGCGGACGCAGCTGCTTTTTTTTTTTTTTTTTTTGAGACCGAGTCTCACGGTGTTGCCCGGGCTAGAGTGCCGTGGCGCAGCCTAGCTCACAGCAACCTCAAACTCCTGGGCTCAAGCGATCCTCCTGCTTCAGCCTCCCGAGTAGCTGGGACTACAGGCATGCGCCACCATGCCCGGATAATTTTTTCTATATATTCTTAGTTGTCCAATCTTTGTATTTTTAATAGAGACGGAGTCTTGCTCTTGCTCAAGCTGGTTTCGAACTCCTGAGCTCAAACAATCCACCCGCCTCGGCCTCCCAGAGAGCTAGGATTAC
>CAUYSK010095452.1:0-31187 GCA_963575035.1 Avahi laniger | reverse complement strand
AGCAGCACAATTCACAATTGCAAAGATGTGGAAACAACCCAAGTGTCCATCAATACATGAGTGGATTAATAAAATGTGGTATATGTATACCATGGAGTACTATTCAGCTTTAAGAAACAATGGTGATATAACACCTCTGGTATACTCCTGGATAGAACTGGAATGCATTCTACTAAGTGAGGTATCCCAAGAATGGAAAGACACGCACCACAAGTACTCTCCATCAAATTGGTATTAACTGATGAACACATAAGTGCACATATAAGAATAACATCTATTGGATGTTGGGCAAGGGGGAAGAGGGAGAGGGGACGGGTATATACATACACAAAGAGTGCAATGCGTACCACCCAAAGGATGGACATATTTGAAACTTGGACTGAGGGGGGAAGCGGGGGCAAGGGCAACACACGTAACCTAAACATCCGTACCCCCATAATATGCTGAAATAAAAAAACATTAATATAAAAATCTGATAATCCAAGGAGCTCAAGCTGTTCTACAGTTATTTCTCCACATAACTTTGGGGTGAACACCTCTGATTTGCTAATGCACAGAGATGGTAAAATATTCATAATTAAGGAGAGGGAAGCCATGTTTAGAAGAGAAAGTGGTTAGATTTGAATCATCAGCATACAAAACAGGCCATAATCATATAAAAGCATATTAAATGTATTTATAATAGATTTGCATAGCTATGGGATTTATCAAATATTTCATTGCTTACACCTGTGAGAAACTGTGTTTATGGAGATTCAGAGATTTATTGAACAGAATCTATACCTTGAAACATGCTTGGTCTAGTCAGGAAGGGTAAGAGACCCACAGCTAAGCAGATAACTAATAACCCAAGATGTTACCAGAGTGGCAAATGATGGTATTGACAAATAAGGGAGGAATTTACAAACAGGACTGCTCGTTGAGGGCGAAGAAGATGCTTCTTGGAAAAGGCGAAATTTCAACTGGATGAACGAAAGGTGAGCAGTATTGGGATCAATTCATCAATGAACACAGGTTCTATTGTGTAAGGCGCTGGGTTAGGCTGGAGGAAGGAGGATGGAGTGTTAGTAGAGCCTTCCACTGAAGTAGGGGGTGACTTTGAATGTTCGGGACAGGTGCGGACTATGCGAAGCAGGTGCGGGTGAATGCAATGAAATGGGCTTGAGATCCAGGTTACGATGCTGCCCACGCTGAACTCTCACAGGAACACCCTGTTTAAATCTTCCTGACCTAGGGGTTTTCCCAGGTCCCCATATGTTACATTTTCTCACCTGAGAATAGTAACAGGAACAAAACTTGAGGATCTAGATTCATCAGAAAGGTTATCTTGCTGGCTTGATTCACTGTTTGTTCATATTTTCAAACTGAAATGATAGCAAGGCCTTAGCATAGATTCACTTAGGAGTTCGGGGACCTGTAGAATAGCATGTGCTTTTTCGAAGGACTGCTGAAGGCTGTCTCCAGAAATCCTACCAGAAACCCTTTCCACTCTGATGAAAATCTTGGGCATTGCTCTGTCTTGTTGGGCAGTTTGCCTAAGTGTTAAATGGAAATCGTGTGTATTTCCTTATATCATTTCCCTTTCAATTATTCTATGGATTTCTCTTTTGAGGATGCCTTCTTATGTGGAATAGGGTTGTTTTCAGAAAAATGAGAAGAAGAAACAAAAATCAACTTCCCTGTGTGTATGGAATGTTCTGGCCCAGCCAGAAAGAGATAATTATATGATGAACTATAAAGCATTGGGGGAAAATATTGGCCCAGCCAGGACCTATATAATACTCATTCGTATTTGTCATGACAAGCTTTTATTATCCTAAAATCAACAAGGATAGTTATTTAAAGCAATTAAAATAGGAAAATAATGTAGATGTTTATGCCTTCAGGAAGCAGCCTTCTTAAAAATATATTTTTTTCACTAATTCCACTGATAGAAAAAGATATTTTCCAGAAACAATTTATATATTTTTAGCTAAGTTAAATTATGTCTTAGCACATTTATATGATGTTCCAGAAGAGACAAAATAATCAAAGGTGATAGAAAGCAGATTAGTGATTGCTTAAAAGTAGATTAGCTGGGAAGAGGCCCAGGGAACTTTCTGGAGTGATGGAAATGCTCTATTGGTGGAGGTGTGTGTTACAACAGGCATTTGTCAAAACTGATCAACCTGTACTGTTAAGATCTATACATTTATGTAAATTATACCTCAATTTAAAAAAATTTAAAAAATGATCTTAATGTTTTTCTAGTGTTTCAAAAATTTTCAAAATTCCTTCCTCTACCTTTCACAGGTAGAGGGTGCATCCACCCGCACCTACCAATTCTCATCTAATTATTTCTGAAAAAATTTTGAGGAAAATGTTAGCAGTTTTAAGGTATGGGCCTTTTCCTTAGAGTTTGATGTGTCGATTTTCTTTTATGGAAAGAATGGGGTAAAAACAGCTCTTGAAACAAAGGAGCTGACTTCATTTGCTTGTGTGCCCCTCCTTCCCCAGGCTTCCCTCAAGACCACACCTCCGATGAGCTTCTGACTGGGGTTTGGGTAACAAAGTGTTCATTGGATGAAAAAAGATGTATCAGTCCTTAAATGGATTTTCTCTCTTGGTACTTGTACCTTCAGGTAGACTTTTGACCTGATAAATCCGCTGTTCCCTTCTCAGTATAGTTGGCAGGTAAAACTTCATGGATGATAAATAGGAAGTGTCCTGAATAGCTAGGTATCCGCAGACACCATGTCCTCTCTTCGGTCAGACTTCTTTGTTAGCTCCTTACAAATGCAGACAAAGTTTGCAAGATGGGGTGGGGATGAGGGTATTGAAATTCACCCAGTTGTTTGCCCAACCTTCCACAGGGCTAAGACCTAGAAACTATGTCCTTGGATCCCGAACCCACTTAGATGCTGTTGATTGCAAAGACATGGAAATTGCAGGACACTCAGGTATAAACTGATGAAGTGGTTTTATTTCATCATTCTCAAGCACCACCTGCTCTGGGTCAAAGGCAGGGTTCGCTCTTAGGGCATAGCCATGGGTTTCAGAAATGTCTGGGTTGGTCACAGAGGGACGCAGGTGGGGTTTGTTCTCAGCCTAGAGCCAAGGCTTGCAGAAGACTGTTTATGAGTGGGAAGGGGGAGAAGGTAGGCATCTGCCCCCCTTATTACTGTACTTTCCTTGGAGTGGAAATTGTAAGCCCTTCTTGGCATTCGTAATCCCTACTTTATTACAAAGAGATGCATTTCTTTCTCTCTTTAACCGTCGAGACATAAACATAAGCAAGCTTGATTTCTAAACAGAGTGCGTACAGCTCTGTACGTTCCTCTTTTTGCTGCAGAAACTTCTTGAGGATGGGATCTTTATCTGCCGTGTTCACTAATCTGTCCCGAGGTACTGGGGCAGTGTAAGATAGGTGCTCATTAATTATTGGTGGAATTGGGAGGGCCGCACAGACCTGGGTGTGGCAGCACCTAGTTAAGAACAGTGGCCAATGTAGTTAGGGTCTCTTAGCCCCATTTGTTCTTCACAGGAAGGAAAAATCCTTTTGTAGGGGGCAGGGAGGAAAATCAGGGTTCTCTAGGCCCCTATGGAGGATTTCCCCAAGGATTTCCTTGTCTTTCACTCATTCATTCAACATGTGAGGCACTGTGCTTTACTCTTAGAATGAATGAATGAGTGAATGAAATTACTCCGGGCTTCAGTGTCCACATATTTATGCAGGGAGTTGGTACAGTGTGAGGATAAGTATCATTTTTCTCATATCTCCCCAGGCTCAATCTCGAGACCAAAGCAGCAGGCTATAGAAAGTGCTCTGAACAGCTCCCACTAGTACTGGGGCCAGTGAAGGGCCCCTGCTCACAGAGAAACCAGCATGGTGCCCATGGTGCCTGCGGATGGGATGTACACCCCCCAGGTGATGCGCGGTGGTTTTATTGTCTGCCCCTCCCCTCACCGCATGGCTAATGATAGACCTCTGCCATTTTCCCGCAGGCCACTCCTCTCAGACCATGCTGTGACAGCGCTACAGGCATGTGGGGGTGTGGTGAGGTGAAGATGCCCCTGTTTTCTCAACAGGCAGCCGGCTGATCCTGCACATCAGGAGCGCTTACCTCAGGGATCTCTGCCTAGAGGCGCTTATTAAAAGGAACAGAAATGTTTCAGATATTTTCAAACCGAATAGCATGGAACTGGCCCAGCTGCCCTGTGCTGTCAGGGATTATGCCGGGGACTGCTCCTTTGTGGTTTGTGCCCTTGGTTTTCCCCTCCTGCCCTATGATTCCCGGGAAAAGGTCATTTTATGGTTTCTTATTCAGGGCTAGCACGAAGGACCCCACGCTACAAGTCCTGTGACTATTGATACTCAGGCTCATGGTGACTCTTCCTAACCATCTTAATCCTGTAAAAAGCTCCTTGAAAGAATAACACATATCAGTGGAGTTGACATAGAAACATGGAATGATTTCGACAGAAATGCTGTTGAATGCCACGATTGGTGTTGAGTAATCTTTGGGACAGTTGTGCCCGGATGCCGTTGTCTGGATTCTTTCCCAAAGATTTTGTGATCACGCAAACGTAGTTGCTACTCTGCAAGTCTGTATCCCGTGAGTCCCTAATAAATACTCTAAACGTATCATTCTGGTTGTTTCCATTCCACAGGCTCCATCAGCTCCCCGCTTTCTGGAATATCTTACACTTACTCCTCTCCTAATTTTAACTGTCCTTTCTACTCTTAACCGGCCTATCTTAATTTTGATTTCTTTTTTCTCAAAGCCTTCCTTCAGCATCCCAGATCTCAGTTAGATTGACTTTGTGTAACAAGTTTGATTTGTGCTAAGTCATGGTATTTTCTCATCTATTTACCTTGCGTTGCTACTTTTTAGTCACACCTTTCTACCTTAATGCATTGTCTCCTTCTTGAAGAAAAATAGGAACATGTCCTGTGCAGTTCTGTATCCCCAGCCCCTAGTATGGAATCATAGTGCATCTCTCTCTAATACAGATTGAGGTCCTGCCTAAACACAACAACTGTGAAGTGTGTTAATTGTCCCCATTATACAGATGGGGAACATGGGGTTCATTTTGGTAGAAAAAATTTGAATACAGTAACATAACTGCTAAGTTTCAGGGTAGGATTTGAACTGGGCTTTTGATTCAATTTTCTGTTTCTTTTTTGTTTGAATTATTTTAGCCTTTAAATTGTGTTTATTGATTTGGATTGGGAATACAGATGCTCTTCAACTTACAATGAGTTTACATCCCAATAAACCCATCATAAGTTGAAACTGTCATAAGTTGACATGTATTTAATACACCTAACATACCAAACATCACAGCTGAGCCTAGCCTACCTCAAACGTGCTTAGATCACTTACATTAGCCTACGGTTGGGCAAAATCATCTGGCAACATCGCACACTGTCGTTTACTCTCGTGATCATGTGCCTGACTGGGAGCTGTGGCTTGCTGCCGCTGCCCAGCATTGGGAGAGAGTATCATATTATATATCACTAGCCTGGGAAAAGCTTAAAATTCAGCATTGGAAGCATGGTTTCTACCAAACGCATATTGCTTTCACACCACCGTAAAGTTGAAAAATTATAAGTCGACCCATTGTAAGTTAGGGACTGTCTGTACATGCACCATGGTAAAAAAAAAAAATCCAATGGTTCTAGATCTCTTTCTGTTACACCATACCATACTGCTGGGTAACTTAATACTTGCTTTTTCTCCAAATTCCCTTATTTTTCCTCCAAGAAGCCAGTTAGCTGTTCTGACTTCTACTGTCCTACTGGTGGCTCCATCACAAAATCCTGAGACGAGTTTTTTTTTTTTGTTTGTTTTGTTTTTTTACCCTTTCTCACCCATTCCAAATAGTTGATAGCTCAAGGCCGGCTCATACCTAAACAGGCCTCAAATCTGCCTTGTCCATTCTCACTGCCCCCCCCCCCAGTGTGGCCTTCACTCACTACCCAGATGATTGCAGTCTCGCTGCCCTTCCTATCTCCCTCTACCCATTTCCAGTTCATCCTGGGGTAACCTAGAACCCTTCAGAAACCTACAGGAATCTCCTCTACCTTCTGATTGAGTTCTAATCCCATGGATTCTTAACTGTTTTTGTTAAGCTATCAAGTTAGTTTTGGTAGTCTGGGGAAATGATTCTCAGTTTTCAAATAATGGTTTTAAATGCATAAAATAAAACATGTAGGATTACAAGGGATTACAAAGGGAATCATTTATATTGAAGTAGTTATCAAACTCTTTTAAAAACGAATTTTGATATAGCAATCTATGTTTCCTTATTAATACATTAAATAACAAAGGTTTCCCAGCAGGTATAATAACTATCACCATTTCAGAGCTGCAATGAGATGATATTTTGAGATACCTACAGCATCTATGATATGATATGAAAATATCTGTGATTTGTTTGGTGATTAGTCATAAGTCCTTCTAATATTGCTGTGTTACCTACATTCATAATCAAAGAAAATGCCAAATTTCAGTTAGAGGCTAATGAAAATGAAGTATAAATTTTTGTCTATTTGTATTTATGGACTCCAGGTTAACCCTCTCTTCCTTAGTCTGAATCTTCAGACTCTGTTGTGGCCTGTTTTCTCGTTCCCTGTTATGTTTTAAGCTTTGGGTCCACCTACTCTCCCTGTGTGGGCTTCGTACACTGCACCATACGGATGGGAGACAAGACTGGGAGCCATTATGTCTAGCCTGACCCGTTCACCTCTGTTCTTCTGTTTGCATCTCTGCAGGTAGAAGAAGGATGGTGGGAAGGTGTTCTCAATGGGAAGACTGGAATGTTTCCTTCCAACTTCATCAAGGAGCTGTCAGGGGAGTCAGATGAGCTCGGCATTTCCCAGGATGAGCAGCTGTCCAAGTCAAGTAAGGAAGTCCACCCCACCGAGCAGGAGAGGAGCGGGCAGGCCGTCGGGCCTCTGCCCTAGCCTCCCTTCTGTTCCATATTCTATGCAGAGAGGCTGTGACATAGGTGTTTTCTTGGTTACCTTAACCTATTGTAGTTAGTAAATTTATCACTGTAGAGGTGTGACCTGCAGCCACACATTCTTTATGTCTCTGGATAGGTGACTTCCAGCCTTCGTGCTGTGGTAATACTGTCTCATGAGTGGCCCATGTTGCTGTGCTTCCATATACTTCTAGAGTGTTGCTTACTGAAAGTTTGTAATTATTTTTTTAAATGAACCAAATGAGTTGTCAGTATTTCTCAGCATCCTCTAAGGAACTTGGAGAAAAATGACCAAGAAAAAAATCTCTGATGGTGAGAAGTGTTACAGACAAGATGAGTGCATGCCAATTCCCTTAGAAGTCTGACAACTGAGAGTCCAGGCCCTGCTGTGGGTGAGCATGTGTGTCCTTCTGTGATGGTGAGAACGAACTTCAGGTCTTTCTTTCTCCAGGGCCTGAAGGTCTCCCTCCAGCTTCTCTGCTGCCCTTTCCGGCTCATGGAGCAAAAGGTCAGGACCGAGAAGCTTTGTTCTCCCAGTCGCTAACCCAATTTCCCATGTGGGCGTCTGTGTATCTCTTGTGCCGTCTTGAGCCAAGGTCATAGGCGTGAATGTTGTAGGAGGCTCAGCTGTGTCATGATGGTGTGGCACTGCCTGGGGTGGCAGACTTTCCTTTCTGACAAGAGGAGGACAGCTTAGTCCTGCCAAAATAATTCTTAAATGTCTTCCTTTGCATTTAGAAAAAAATCGATTTGAGGTGTGTTCTCATGTTAGTTTGTGTCTTTTTTATTTAACTAGTAGTATGATTGGACAAATGTCCCATCTGGAGGTAAAGCCATTTCCAGAGAAGTGCTCAGGTGACCTCCTTCACTTGGTGTGCCAGCAGCTCTCAGTCATCATCCAGCCTGACCTACATAGAAACAGCAGTACTGGCTGGTGAGCTCAGTGGCTTCAGCAATGCCCCTTCTCTCCACTGCCAGCGCCTGGGACCCTCCTACCCCTGAACCCTATTCCATCCTAGAGTCTATAGTAAAGAAGGACTGGAGGGGATTTTGGAGCAAATGGAGTATCTTGGAGCCCCTGCTGCCTTCTCTGACTCGGGGCAGGGGGATTCTCTACTAACATGGCCCGGCCAACAAGAGCAGCCAGGAGGGGAGAAGGTGTGCTTGATCCCATGATAGTGGGAGTTGCTTTTGCTCCCAAAATCGATATTAGAATTCTAGATGCCCTGGTATCTTATTTTGTACACTGGAATAGTATTGTACCTGGTAATTAAGTCCTATAACAATACCGTACCTCACCGACATTATGGATTGAATGGGATTCTTTGGAGTGAGGACTGAATTGGGTCATTATAAACATTATTTACATGAGGAAGTGCATTATAAGTTCCAATAGCAATAATGTATATAAGCCGTCTTGCCCATAGAAGACCTTTAGGAAATAGCTGTTGTTGTTAATCAAGATAACTGTTGAGACATAACCAGTTAGTATCAGCTGCTTGGAGGCTGCTTGCACACTGTTTGATAACCACGTTTGCTGAAACATCATGTCTGCATTTGGAAATCACCTTGAGATTCCTCTACTGATACAGAGGAGATCTGGAGAGGTACTGCGCAACCCCTTTGGGGAAGAGCTTTGACCTCTCGGTGTCCTGCCATCTCAGCTATGCTCCCAGAGCTGGAGGGTCAGCTTCTTGTGTTTTTGGAACTACTGAAAAACTGTCTCCTCTCATTCCAAGTCAATAACACAGACAGCTGATCCTGCCTGACTCCTCAGCTCAAAGCACATGCTGCTGGGATTCCCGGTACAGGAGGATTAGGAGGCTGGCTGGAATGGTCTTCCAATCATTTGGCCTTACTTCACTGGCTCAGAAGGGGCAGTTTCTCTTCTAGAGGCTGCACCTCCTCAACAGTTATTCTATTAAAAGCCTTCGATGTCAGGACCAGGACAGCCCAATGGTTTCAGCAGCCATGTTTAGTTGCCAATGGAATCTGTCCATTGTTGAGGAGATTTTGAGGTCCCTGGAGAGACATGGTCTCCTAACAAGGGTGGATACTTCTGATAAAAGTTACATGGATTTTGTAATCTTCCTGTAGGTATAGTTAAGGAAAAGCAGGCCCATCTCTCCATCTGTCTGTCCATATCCATCCATTTTTCTTTCTCTCCTTCCTTCTTTTTCCCTTCTGTTCTTCATTCGTTCTACCTTTATTGAGCTCCTATTGTTACTAAAGCACTGTAACAGGCACTGAAGATATACAGAGACAGATCAGACAGGGTCCCTGCCTTCAGTAAGCTCACATTGCAGAAAGGGGCACACAAATCAGCAGAAGTTCAGGAGAGGGTCCCAGGTGCTGTGCTCGAGGGCATCTGAGGAAGAGTGGGGCACAAAGGCAGAGAGGCTAGTCCCGTGGGGCCGTGGGGCTTCATAGAAGAACAGCCATGAGAATGATGTCTTATACCTTGCTAAATTGAAATGATCCCCTGAAAGAAAGAAACAGCATCTCTCGCTGTTCTGATAGGATCTTCAGTAGCCATTTACACTCTGACTTTGCTTCAGCATGTGACAGTGTTAAAATTTATATTATCAGATCAGCTCACAAGCAGAAACTGTGTTACTGGTACAGTTTCTCTAAGTAGAACCTTTGGTTTGGTTTTAGAATGAATCTGCTTACTCTCTACCCCCAGAGAATGGCGTTAATGGTTTTGATGTGCTTTAACTTTAGTTTTGAAATAATTAGATGCATAGGAAGTTGCAAAAACAAACACAAAACTATACAGGGAGAACCTGTGTATCCTTCACCCAGTTCCCCCCAGTGATAAAATCTTGTATAATTATAGTAAAGGCATATTTACTTTTGTCGTAAGACTGAACAAGACAAAATGTAATTAAGGTACAAAAGACATCTAGCTTTTTACTCTGGTATGAACTAAAATGTCCTTAATCAAGGTCTTTGTTAGACTAGCACATTAGTATGCTTAATAAATTACAGTTTTTCACAGAGATTGCTTAATTTATATATGACTCTGGGAGTAAGTTCCTAATGTTTGTGCCATGTTGGTAATTTTTAGGGATCATAGTGACATCATATAAAAATCCTCTTAATTTAAATGCTTCCAGATGTTAGGGTAAGACTTTTTTAAAAGACAGATAAAATCTGTGTCTTGGTACATATGAAGAGAACCTTGTGTCTTTGTGTACAGTGAATCTTTGTACATCTCTTTGTCATCTACGTACACACACACACACACACACACACACACACACACACCCCACCTCTGTATGTGCACGTTTATTTGGTATTTGTATTCTTTACATTTCTACTTCCAGAAAGTATTTGAGGTAGTTACTGAGTTTTATATACCAATGGATGGATGTGACAGAAGAAACATTGGCATTGTATTTATCAGGAAGTATGCCAAGACTGCTTGACACGTGGTAGGTGTTTAATAAATGCTTACTGAATCCTTTTTTCCTCTAAGGAGGCATTTTTATCTTTGAATGACAGGTGAAAATTGCTTGAAGTTGCTTTTCTCTCACTCTGCTATAGTTTTACATATGGTGGTTGATTTTAAAAATCTCTAAACCCTCCTAGATCTTTGTTCAGGGTAATCTGATCTCTCCAGGAAAGAGTTACAGCAATTGTATTGGTTGATATTTTGGTTTCAATATTTTATCTCAGAAAAAAAATTCGTAGTTATGTAGTAGCAGAAACTCTTTGTTGCCTACTTAAATTTGAAAACATCGTTACCATTTACAGAACTTATAAAACCTTAAGGGTAGTTTTTCAAAAAGATTCATATAAACTTTTTATTATAGGAAATTTCTAACATATATAAAAGTAATAATAGTTTATTGAACCCACGTGTACCGATCACTCAGCTTCAGCAATTATCAACCCATGGCCAATTTGTTAAAATTATAACCTACACAGGTTTTACCCATGTTATCTTGAAGCAAATCCCAAATATTATATAATTTCATCCATAAATATTTCAGTATATATCAATAAAAGAGTGTCTTTAAAATACCATTATCACACACACACACAAAGTTACGGAAATTTCTTAAAATAATTAAACAAACATATGGTTGGTGTTCACTTTCCCCTAAAGTCTTCTTTTTGGATGCAATTTGTTAGTTAAACTCTGGATCCAAATAAGGTACATACATAGTGATTAGTTGTTATATCTCAAATCTCTTTGAATCTGTAGATTTCTCCTCCATATCTCCTTTTTTCTTGTGTGTGTTTTTTTTTTTGCTGAAGAAATTGAACTCCTTTGTCCATGAGTTTCTCACAGTCTCTAGCTTTTGCTGATTTCATCTCTGCTGTATCATTTAATCTGTATTCCTAAAAATTGATAATCAGATCTAGGGACTTGATTAGATTCAGGTTTTTGCAAACCCGCTTCCTAGGTGGTGATGGATAGACCATTTGGAGGCCCATAATCTCTGGCCATCCTTCTTTTTGAATGTTAGCAGCCATTGGTGATTATCTCCCAAATCTAGTCTCTCCTTAAGTCTTGCAAAGTGGCGTCAACCAGGAATTTTAAAAAAAAAGGGCTCCCACGTAACAGATCAATAGTCAAAAAAAGTGTTTAGTAAATTAGGTTTTTACAAAGCAAAACATGGAAGTAGTTCCACTAATAGTGCAGGCAAAATCTTACGATGTTAGAAGGGGAAACGAATTTAGAAATTGTGTAGCCTGGTGTCAAACAAGAACATTGAAGCCCAGCGAAATTAAGTCTCTGGCTTCTGAGTGATGAGACCAAAATGACATGCAGGCCTTTTACACTCACTCTGGTGTCACCTCCATTATGGGAATAGTTCACCTTTTCACAGAGCATCTGACAAACTTCAACCTCAGTACAGTTTGGCTTATTTCTTCTTATTGTCCCAGATCATGATTAATAAACTGCCTTTTCCGTTACAATTCTGCGTATGCTGCTGTTGACTAAATCATGTGTAATGGCAAAAAGTTCAGATATGACTGTTGTCCAATTTCAATTTTAAACAGTATTGCCTCACATTTAAGATATAAATGTGTTTTCTAATTTTTACATCTTTTATGTTGTTTACTTTCATTTGATTGTTATAAAACCAAATATTCCTGATTTTTTAAGTCCTATAGCTACAGAAACATTTTCAGTTATTTTCCATAATCTTCAGAGGGAGAAAGTTTGTTTTTTCTTTCTGTAACCTTTAATAACCACGAGTTTTCAGTTTGCATAGAATTTCTTTTTTTTCCCCACCTCTCTCCCTCAATGGAATTATTTTCCTAATTCCTTATTTAATAAGTTTGGGTTCTGATACTTTAGTGACTGGTCAGGCTAAGACAAAGATGAAGATGGCTTTTTAAAATGTATAGCAAACCACTCCCATGATACAGAAATAATGTGTTTCATTACCTGTAAGAAATGGCTCGCTCAGTGCCCCTCAACCTATAAAAACAAAAGCCAGGCTGACAGATCCCATTCTGTGGTATCACTAGATTTTTTTCTTTTCTTTTTTTTTTTTTTTTTTTGAGACACAGTCTCGCTTTGTTGCCCTGGCTACAGTGGGGTGCCCTGGCGTCAGCCTAGCTCACAGCAACCTCAAACTCCTGGGCTCAAGCGATCCTTCTGCCTCAGTCTCCCGAGTAGCTGGGACTACAGGCATGTGCCACCATGCCCAGCTAATTTTTTCTCTATATATATGTTTTTAGTTGTCCAGATCATTTCTTTCTAATTTTTTTTGGTAGAGACGGGATCTTGCTCTTGCTCAGGCTGGTCTCGAACTCCTGACCTTGAGCAATCCACCCGCCTCGGCCTCCCAGAGTGCTAGGATTACAGGCGAGAGCCACCGCGCCCGGCCAATTTTTTTCTTTTTAATATTAGATGATATTTGTTTTGGGTATGATGTTCTATTAGCAATGAGGAGCAATTAGCAAATTGATTAAACAGTTTCAGGCAAAATTAGATGCTAGCATAAGCATATGATTTTGTGTTTAAATTTTAAAATTCTTCCCTTTTATAGTGTTTTCTGCCCTCAAGTACTAATATTTTATAGTGACAGTACAGTATTTCCTCCAGTAAAATAAACAGCACTCATATTCATGACCTTTCCAATTGCCCGTCACTTTTGCTCTTCAGATAGGATGGCCGTGTCCTCACTCAGCCTCAGCCCAGATTGCTTCTCAGATCGCCTTGCTCTGAGAGGGGACACGGAAATTTTGTAGCAAGGCTTGCCATTCAGAAACATCAGGGCCATGGTCTACCCCAGTGATTCTCAGACTTGGTCCTGGGGAAGAATACAGAGAAGTTCTGTTGTACTTGGAGGAACGTTATTGAAATACTGACTTTTTTTTCCTTACTCTTTTCTTCTGACACCGAGAGGGCTGCTGCTGTTCGGTTTTGGAGGGCTTAGCTCACAAAACAGCCATGTTCCTTAGGGAGTAATGTTAACTTAATGACGAGTTAAACAGAATAAAAAATTTGCTCAAATGAAAACGAGGCACTGTTTACTTGCTCTGATTTTGTCATCAAAGTCCTCAAGAGCTTCAGCTCTAACAAGAACACTTGAAACGCTCTGTCGTTTCTCTGGATTCTCACATAGCCAGCAATTTGAATTGCCTAAGTTTTTGCTTTGATTGGATGGAGCAAATCTGTCAAAAGGGGCAGATTTTAAAACAACAGTGTACCACCATGGCTATAGGACATAGTAACTAGAAATACCTGGTCCCATTTAAGTTGTTGATCTGATCATTCACAATTCCTTTCTTACATTAGGAGTGCCAAGTCCCAGAAGCTGACACTATGGTTCCTGTTGGGTTCCCATTTTCATATAGAGTGTTTCTGAAAAGTGAGACAAGTTGCTCTTTCCCTCTCAGTTCTACTCTGTGCTTCTCTGTAAATGTAGCCTACCTTTTTCACCCCTCAGACTTACTATGAAGGTGTATGACTTGCCTCTGTTTGAGTATTTAATTCACAGCCATAATAGAACTTATTTCTTAGAAAATTTAGAGCAACGCATTTATTAATTGAGTTTGCCTTTAGCAAATCATTCTACCCGCCGATGGTACTCTCTGTAGGGTGTGTGCGTGTGTGCATGTATGTATGTTCTTGGGTGGCAGGGTGGGTGGGAGTGCACTCAAACTGGGGCAGTAGTATGTGTATATTCTGTGTACTTACTCATGATTCCAGAGGTATTTGAGCTTTACCCATGTGTTCAGTCTTATACTGTTGATAACCTTTACTTGCACCAAAAATAAAAAAAGAAAGAAAAATTGACATTTGACACTGGATGAGTCCTTTGTCCTCATGCTTAAGTACAGTTTCATGACTAAGAAAGCAAAACCTCAATTAAGATGTTTCAAGAAATAGGGTTTTCTGGTGTCCTCAGTACTAAGCCGAAAACCCCTTATGTTGCTATTGGTTTCACACCTCACTGGTGAAACCTTCCCTCTAGTATAATAATACATTTTCTTGCTTAAAGGTACTGAGAATGACAAATCTCTCAAAGAGAATTCCATGTCTTGTTTAGAATCTTGGGGACATGAACATCAGTTCTTATCATATAGGGCTCCAAGGGTAGAAGATAAAGGATAGTGGGCCTAAATCTGTATTATGCTTAGGTCAGACTCTCCAAAGAGAAGATTGTGCTGTAATAGTTGAGTTAATTAAGGAATCCGATTGATTGGATTCCCTCTGGTTAATTGAGGGAATTCCTCAATTCTTTAGTTATAATGTTGAAGTAGCTTCCGGGTTTTAACTGGGCATAATCTGCATGCCAGTCATTTGCAGACACAAGCCCCAATTCCAGGTACTCATTGCCATCCTGGTTGCATGGGGACTTTGGGCTCATTCTGTAACACTCTTAAATTCTGCCTAATGGTCTCTACTTAATTTTGTGGATGAAGCTCTTGCAGTGGATTCATTGAAGGCAAGTCCAGTTAAAGACTCTTCCTCTTCCTTCTTTTGCCATCATTTGCTCTCCCTTCCCCTTCTCTTGTTTTTCTCTCCCCTTCTCTTCTCTCATTCACTGTCAGGAAAGACTACCTTTGAAGGGACAATTCTGTACCGAGCTGCACCGGGAAAGACGGAGGGCCACAGACGCTATTACAGTGAGTGACCTTAACAGCAGGAGACAATTGTAAAGATAAGATCTGGATATTTGTGTTTTTTCATGCAGCTGCCCTTTCCTGAGCTGCTCATGCTTACGCCAAGTGTCTGTGTGAATATCCTCATCCAAGGATATGGACTTATTTGCCTAAGATAAGTGCCATCTCCTTGGCGCGTGCTACAGGAACACTTCCACCACCAGCCCCTGGCGCTTTCTTGTTTGCTTTATGCCTCTTTTGTGTATGTGACGTGTGCATGAACCATGCGTGCCGAGAAGGGAGCACTAGTAGCATTTGTCATGACATATGTATTTGTACCAGTATCTCTGGGCTTTTAGGGTGGTGTGAGATGGCTTCCTGCAGAGATGTCAACCTTTCATAATTACTGCTTTTTTTTTTTTTTAACTGGGTCATCAGAAACTAATAAACCATTTTGCCATTGCGTGGTTCAAAGAAATAAGAATTTGGCATGGAAGTCCATGCCAGAAAAGGTGTGTTGCTTTGTTCATTCAGCCAATCACCACACGGCAGACTTCTTTTAGCAGGACCAATGTGTAGCCTTGGGGTTGTGAAATAAGGCTGCAAAAAGTTGAGGGGAAGGAGCTGAATGAGATGAAGGAATTCATCTCACAACGTCCTTCGAGCAGTTCTTGCCACACAGTAAGCATGATACATGTGAGTATTAAATTAAAAATAAAAAAAATGGCTCACCGATCTCAACTGATCAGTGCTGGAAGAGTAGGGTAAATTCCATGAAAATGGACAGTTACAGGACGGTAGAAGCCAGATTGAGGAAGCTTTGTTCTTTTTTTCACCTTGAAGGAAAAACATCCACGGTAGTGTGCATATACACATATGTACACATACATACATGCACAGATGTGATGAAAGAGGTTTAGACATGAACACCAGACCCGTGTCTGGAGTGAAGTTTGTTTTTGTTGCTATTCTACCGTGGGTAGATGCATGGCCCTACTGCACATGACTTCAGTACACATGCAGAGTGCCACCTGTGCCTTATTGTGGGAGTTTGACAGCACTTAGATTGTTTGGGCCCTATTAAGCTAGAGGAGCCCACCAGCCGCTTGTCTAGAAGTCACACCAGTGTACACTGCTAAAACGCTAAAAACATTGCCAAACATGCACATTTCCTGAGTTTATGTCACCACTGCCTAAAATCGCGATGAGCCCTTTATGAACTGGCCCCAGTCTGCAGTCCACTCTCTGGGTTGCACTACCTGAGAGGGTCACCTGGCATTCTGAGTATGACATGGGGACATTTCATGCCATAACATGTATGATGGGCACCAGTAGCTAAAAGATGCAGCACCACACATGGACATGAAAGTGAAAAAGTCACCTTTCTTGCCCTTCAAAGGGAAGGAGCTAGATTGTGACTTATTTCACCAGCACAGATATTCACATATTTAATTTACTTACTTAAAACGGATAGAACCGGGTTGCCAGAATTTCCAGAAGAAAAATCTGCCATGTCTCTCCTTCTCAGGTCATGCTTCTGTGGTGGAATGTGCAACCTCTCCCTGTGTAACGTAGAGTATTTCTCACAGTGATTAGTATAAAGTTATTAAGATGAGCCTGGAAAGCAGCAAATCCCTAAATCCAGGAGCTCAGTGAAATCAGGATGACAGTGGTTGAAAATATTATGGTTCTAGCTAATGAGAAATGATAAAAGAACCAACCCTTCAAATTCCTCTTTGAAGAACTAAAATAGACTTGCCCTAATCTATCTGCCCTGCCGCCTTCTGGTGGGAGGAGGAGAGACGGGGTGGTGATGGTTTCTTTCCACTAGTCATTTCTTTACTTCACCCTCAAATGGGTCTTTCCAAACCAGAAAAGAAGATACAAGCCATTTATCACACAGAAAAAAATCCATACGGCAAAATGAGAACATGTTAAAGGGGAAATGACACAATATTTAGACTCCAAAATTATATCTCCAGCAGGAATATTTCCAAAAACAATGAACAGATAAACATACAAATGGATAACTCATCCAGGGCGGTTCTCCATGTTTGCACACTCGAATCCAGTCATGTGAATTGCAGCTGACCCCCTTGTTGTGGGCTGCTCCTCATTGTTCTGTTCTCTGTTCTTGCTCACAAATGCTGCTATTTAGTTAATTAAAATGTGCACCAGGGATCTTCTTCCTCCCCCACCCTTATGGCTTAAAAATACCATTTTATGGAAAACAGCAGCAACAACAAATGAAACCATTGTTTTAAGAATTTGATTTTGAAACTTGTTAGCAATTTATAATGACCTTTCTATATATCTTGTCTGTTTTCATTTAACAGTTTCTTCCTGCACTGAGACTTCCTTATTTGAATGACTTCAACATTTTATGACATTTTATGTGAGCAATTATTTGGTGTATCATTCTTATGGACTAGGAGACCGCTTTACCTGTAGGAAGATAATGTACGATTGGCTAATAGAGATCAAAATTGGATGGTGTGCTTTCATTCCAAGGGCATCAGTCTGATCAGGAGATATGTAGTAAACGTTCAGGAGCTATCCTATATGTCTAGAGGCTTTCAGAGACAGGTTTGATGACAGAATTTAGTATTCCATAAAATATTTTTTGAATCCTGCCCTTCGATGGCATAATTGATGTACTGACCATGAAAGAAAGAATGTATACCCAGAAATTAACTAGACACAAATAGGCTCTTCCTTTTAGGAACATGATTGTGGGCAGAGCCTGGGGAAAAAAGAATCTGGGGAGGTAAGTGTCCATGTTGTCTTGCTCATAAGTATTTTATGACTTCCAACACCCTGCCACAAGAGGTCGAAAGCAGAGTGTCCTGTCCCCAGCATTCTTCTTTGGAAAGGGATTCAGCTTTGAGAAAACAATGGTGTTACAGGAGGGAAGAAGAGCTGTAGTAGGGTTGGAGGATTCTGGCCTCTGGGAGGGCAGCTTCCTTTCCCTCTTTAACAAACACGATCGTCTTGCTAGTGAAACCGTCTTAATGTCAAGTTCGGTTTAATGCTTTCCTGGAGAAACCTGTCTGCATGCATTTATTCCTTGTGAAGCCATCCAAAGAGATTTAATTCTTTGGCAGTTATAATTTTGTGTGGTTTCTTTAATGGCTAATTTGTTTAAATGGCTTTTAGCTTTACAGTTTCCCTTTAGGAAATGTTACTTTCATTGCTAATTGCTAATTGACATGAGTCATAGAGATTGGAGGTACAGTATGTGGTATTGACTGGGCGGGGATGCAAGGAGGTGGGTGGAAAGGGTTGTTATAGCACAGGCTACGGCAAAATAAATTTGGCTCAGAACCAGTCTCTGGCTGAAGAGGGGTAAAATTTCATACGTACAAAGAGATCTGCTTTGGAATTAGATTTTTCTGAAAACTCGTTTTGATTCACTTCTTAAAATTAAAGGCTAGGGGTGGGGAGATCAAACAAAACTCAGAGCCAGCCAAACTGCTCAACGCACTGAATACAAAAGCCCGGTGCAAGTTATCCTATACCCAGTGACACTTTGAGAGATGGTTCCTGGCTGGCTGTGAAGTTCTTCTTCAGGGCTTTGGCTGATTTCTGAGCTCTTTCTCTCCCCATCCCCCTTCTTGACAGGTTTAAGGGAAACCACAGGCTCCGAGAGTGATGGGGGTGACTCGAGCAGCACCAAGTCCGAAGGTGCCAACGGGACAGTGGCAACTGCAGCAATCCAGCCCAAGAAAGTTAAGGGAGTGGGCTTTGGAGATATTTTCAAAGACAAGCCAATCAAACTAAGACCAAGGTCAATTGAAGTAGAAAATGACTTTCTGCCGGTGGAAAAGGTATGTTCAACAGTTCGTTTGATTTCATCGTAAAGCAAAATATCCAAAAGTATTAATACACTGTGGCATTTGGAGCCAGAGGCTTCTGATGTCTCTTTTGGGGTTTCAGCGTCCTCATATACCAGCTATTTGTCCTCTCCTTTTTTAGCTCTGCCTCTGTGTGGGAATGACTTCCCTCGAAAGGCTCGTGTTCTAGTTTGCTGCTTGCTGTCTTACTGATCTCTGTAGGGAATGCTTGTCAGGGTGACTTTTCAGATAGACCAGCACTTCTCCATCTCCTTCCCAGAAAAGCCCCTCGTGCCTGGACCCAGCTAAACACATGGCCCTGACGCTTTTCAGACACCCGCCTATCTCTCACCTCTCCTTGTACGTACGCTAGTGCTTTGTGATTGGGTGTGTCGACTGTGGTTCTGCAACAGAGAAAATGAATTGTGCATTTTTTTCTCTAAGAGTCAGGGGGAGACGATTTCAGACTGCCGAAAGGAAGTCTCCCGCGGATGTGAATGATGGAAATGGCCTGTGCTGTGACTCCCTGGGTTGTTACCATCAGGAAGCTGGCTGCTTCCCTCTCCTCTGGCTCTGGGTTGGCGAGAGGCAGACAGCATGTTGCTGCTGAGTACGCAGTTGCCACAGCAACACACCCAGAGCCCTCGCACTTGTGGCTGCTAATGACGTCTACTGTGGTGTACTTCTGAGCATCGTGGCCTTGCTTAGGAGTTGATAAATACTGTGGAATTTTCCAGATTGTAATAGGCTACACTCGTGCTGTGCTTAAGGAATGTTTGTTAATTCGATTTAGTGCTGAAATTTTTGTTTCAACGTTTGTGCCAGCAGGCCTGGCGGATGGGGTATTGGCAACATCTCTGATGCAGGTTTATCGGTGGCTTTTAAGTGTTTTTCATTTTTTGGTGAGATGAAATTTTAAAGAGTACATCATCTTCTGCAGCTGTAGAACTTCCACCCCCCTCACCCCCAGCAACCTTGCCCAGTGTCATCATGCATTAGAAGCAGACTGTAAAAAGGAAACCTTTTTGACACTTACTTCCCTTAAAGACGAGTAAGGCAGAAAGGGCAGATACCTGGAAATTAAAGACTGTTTCATTTAAACTTTTCTTTTCTTTTTTTTTTTTCGTTGATGCTCTTTTGAGCCAACCTTGTTCCTTTTAGCAATCAATATGCGATATTTTTCAAGATCTGAAAACTGTCTAGTTAGTATCCCAGCTTGTGAGCTCACTTCTGTTTCACATGGTCACATTCAGATTCCTGTAAATATTTGTGAAAGAGCAAGTCCCCATCCTGGGAAAGAACAACGGATGTAGTTTTTCTTCGTTTTATTCAAATGGTTGAAGTGAAAATGGCCATCGACTCGGTCAGCAAACAGCTTGTTCTTTTCATTTGTTTTATGATTCTTGTTCATCTCTGTGTAGGAGGACATTGTGTGTGTGTGTGTGTGTGTGTGTGTGTGTGTGTGTCTTTATTATTGCTATAAGTATTTGTTCTATCTGCTAATAATAAATTGGGTTATTATTAACAGCAATGTCAATGTCAAATACAGTACTCTCAGGTTTATATCTCAGCACACACACTTCTTCCCTGAAGCCCAGAGCTGTTATGTCCAACTGCTCACTTCAATATCTCTGCTCAGACATCTTAAATTCTTATCCGTTTGTCCAAACCTGAACTCATTATCCCCTCCAACTGCTCCACCCACAGCTTTTCCCATCTCAGTTGAAGGCACTGCCATCCCCGCCCCCGCCCCTGCTTCACTCAGGACAAAAAACCCTGGGGTTGTCCCTGACTCCTCGTTCTCTCAGGAAATCCCATCAGCTCTGCCCCCTAACTGTGTCCAGCATCTACCCACCCATGTCTCATCAACCCCCATGACTCCCCAGTAGGGCTCTCTGCTTCCTACCTTCTAGTCTCAAGAGCAAAGCCAGGGGCGAGCCTCTGAAAACACTCGGCTGCTTGCTGCTTTGCCTGCCCAGGCTTCCCCGAGAACAAAAGTGAAAGTCCTCACTGGTGCTAGAGGGACTGACCCTCGTTACTGCCTGTGCTCACCTCTCTTTTACTTCGTTTGGGCCTCCTTGCTCTTCCTCAAACGCACCCTGCACGCTCCCACTGGAGGACGTTCGCTGTGGTTGTTTCCTCGCCTTGGCCACTCTGCTTCTACCTGCCCTCAGGGTCGCCTCCCTTTGCTCCCTGCAGTCTTTGCTCAAACCTCACCCCATCCCTCTTCCTGGCACTGCATATTTTGCTTTCCATCGCATGTACCATCTTCTAATGTATTTATTTTTTATTACATTCATTACTTCTTTTGTTGCTTAGAAAAGCGCACGGCACATAGTAGGTGCTCAATAAATATTTGTTGAGTGACTAATATTAAAAAACTATATCAACATTGCACTTTAGAGATTACAGACATTTATAGAATGAGGGGACTGGGTGGGATAATATAAAAGTTGTATGGTTGAAAATATAGTTTACTGCGTCTTAGTAAAACAGATGATTTATTGCATTGGTATTGGTGACATGAAATGTTAACTTCCTCAGATATATATGTGTGTGTGCACGCGCTCACGTGTGCCTCGAGCATCCTTAATCTGAAGTCCGAAGTGCTCCAAAATAGAAACATTTTGAGTGCTGACACAATGCTCAAAGTAAATGATCATTGGAACGTTTTAGATTTCAGATTTTTGGATTAGGGATGCTCAACCTGTATGTATTCTGCAAATACTCTTAAATCCCAAAAAACCTGAAACTGGAAACACTTCTGGTCCCAAGCATGATGTCGGATAAGGGACACTCAACCTGTATATGTGCGTGATTTGTTTGCAGAATGAAACCATGTGCTGGAAGCTCCCTTAACCCACTTCTCTTTGTGAAGCCTCTAGGGAAAACATAAACTTCCCAGCCTACTTTACTGGCTGTGGACAATTTTTACAGTATCTAGGAGGATTTGAAACTATCTCCACCTCCCTGTTGTTGATGCCACAGATAGTTGCATAGATTTATGGATCCATTATGTTATTGCGTAACCCGGCACAAGAGCTGATGAACGTGATATTGTTTTATTAGCATACAACCTGGTTCTCATCACTTTTGAGATGGTTTTGTGTCCAAGATTTATGTTTAAGGAAGGAAATTTCCTTTGAGAATTGAGCTTGCTCTTTCGATTTTACAGAAGCACAAGTTGGATCTCATGTGACAACATTTGTTAGGTGAGGCCCAAGCAAGTCTCCCGCTTAGGCTGGGACAGTTGGCCTTTTGACATGGCTGATTTGATAACTTGGATGTGGAAAAAAGGGAATCTGACAATCTGACAATTATTACCAGCTGTAAGCATCATATTATACTTTTTGTTCAATTTGTGAAGTATTGTGGTCCACTTTTGTGAGTCAGTAGATAATTGTGTGCTTATCTTACCTATGTTTTAATCCGTATCACCCTACCAAGAGTAGATGATTAGATTATACACCAGGAGAGAGATTGCATAACATCCCTCCACCAACTGTGAATAAATAAATAGTTTGTGTAGGTATTCTTGCTTCTCTTATTGAGCTATAAGGAAGGACCTCGTTTATGAGTCTTTTTAATACTATCAAATGGGTATGCCTGTGAATGATTTATTTAACGTACCATTTAACTGAAATAGTTACAGATGAGATGCTACAATGTCTGGAATTCGCTTCCTGTAGTCCAGAGTATGAAGAGTAGGTGAGGCATAGAGGAGACAAGATTAATCATGAGCTGATAATTGTTGAAACTGGGTGGTGCATACATGATGGTTCATTACACTCTATTTTTGTGTATGTTGGGAATTTTCATTGATAAAAGGTTCAAGGAAAAAAAAGAACCTTAGACAGAAATTACCATTTAAGCTCAGATGTAAGTATGTGCTGTATCAAAATAATGGAAAATGCTCTGTAGCTAAAGATGAAACACGTTAAATATCAGATGATGAGAGGGGAATGGGACCATTGTTCTAGCTGATTGACCTTGACAAAGTTGACCTCAGTTGGGCCATCTGTAAAATGGCAATATTCTTTTTACCCGTCCTCCCTCATAGGACTCCAAAAAAATGACATGTAGCTGAAAATACTTTGTAAATTGTAAATGTGACTCATTTGAACTAGTGTTTATTGAGCGCTATCTATATACTGAGCGCTGGGGATGCAGTGGTAAGGGAGACCAGATTACTGCCCTCAGGGAGCTACAGAAAAGTAAACAAACAATAATAATGGAGTATGGGAAATGCCACCATCCCTGAGAACACAGTGCTGCGCTGCAGTAGCCCGAGGGTGTGGAAGGAAGTGGTGAGTTGTTAGGAAGACTAAAGAGTGTGTATGTGTGTTGTGTTTGTGGCCACTTCCTGCAGGAAGTGCTATTTAGGCTGAGAACTATGAGTCCAGTAGGCATTTATCAAGCAAAGGAGCTTAGAGTTACTAAGGTGGGAAGAGCAACATGCATAAATGCCTTGAAGGGGGAAAGAGATAGCACAGATAATGTGTAGAGGCTCCAGCGGGAGGTGGGGAAAGAAGCAGGGCCCAGATCACGAAGAGCCTTGTGAGACTTGTTAAGGAGTTGGACTTGATCTTGAGAACAATGGGGAACTATCAAAGGGTTTGAAGCAAGAAAGTGACATAATCAGATAGATGGTTTAGAGCAAGTATTCCAATTGCAGTATGAGGGGTAGATTAAAGAAGATAGGGTGACTAAAATTCAGAAGAGCAGTGACAGAAACTTCTATTAGCTTCCTTGATAAATAGCCTGCCACTCCCACACTAGGTTCTAAACCAGTTAATTAGTAAGATGAGTCACTGAATGGAGAATCAAAATATTTTTGCTAATTTTTTTCAGTACGGATATTCAGTTGACCCAGCACTGTTTATCAGAAAGATCATCCTTTCTGGACTGCACAGCTCTATAAACTTTGTCATAACTTAAGTGGCTGTGTGTAAGTGGGTCTATTTCTAGACTCTCTGTTCTGTTGGTCTATTTGTCCTTGAGTCCATTCTACACTACCTTAATCTTTGTTCCTCTTCAAGATCACCTAGGCTATTCTTGGCCACTTGCATTTTCATTTACATTTTAAATTGGTTTGTCAATTCCCCTTTGGGGGAGGGGGGAAAGAAAGCAAAAAACCTCCTGGAATTTTGGTTGAGATTGCATTGAATCTGTAGATACTTTTGGTGAGAATTGATACCTTTCCAATCCATGAACATGATATATCCCTCTATTTATGTAGATCTTGTTTCATTTTGTGAAAAGTCCTCAGGCTGTACACATATGATTTGTTCATCTTTCTGTACATACATTATATTACAAGGTTATTACTGATGAAGGCAAAGTTGAAGATATATATTAGTGTGAGAGACAAATGGGCCTGCCATCTGTCCAGAATTAGACAGATTCACGCACCCAGTCTCAGTGACATGGGACTAGCTACAGCCAATGTGAGATAGAAGGACCTGCCCTTTGACGAACAGCAGAGAAGGCCAGCTTCCAAGAGGAGGAAAGAGAAGAGCTGAGCTGAGCATGCCCAGTTTATTTTTCCTAAATTCACCTATCAGATAAGTAATTCCACTCTCTTAGCAGAGAGTAAATAAAGGGAAAGAGAGTGCCAGGAGTGTCCAGTTGTGTCCAGAGAGTGTCCATTTGAATTCCCTTTACGTGGAAGGAAGCATCAAGATAGGGCATGTTCTCTCTGACAGCTTGAACCATTGTCATCGACAGAAATGAATGGTTCGGGGGGACTATTTTGTGGGTAGAATCGAGAAGTTTGATAGTATGTAGGAGATAATGGAGAAGGAAGACTTGAAGGTGATGCCTTGGGCAACGGCTTAAGCAGCTGGGTGGATGGTAGTACTATTTCCTGATTAGAAAACTTCCTTCTTCTGGAGGAAGAAGATATTTTAGCAGGAAGGTCATGGGTTAGACTAGCTGGATTTTGAGGTATGTGTGAGACTGTATCAAGGGGAGGTATTCAGCATGCAGATGGACAAAACCTTTGGCGATTGGGAGAGAACAGTAGATGCAGGAGTGAGAGTCCTCAGCCTAGAGATTGGGTTGGAAGGATGAGCAAGAAGGCAGCCCAGACAAGACCTTATTCTCATGAAGGCATCTGGTACCTCTATCTCCTACCTGTGTACCTGAGCAGGAATTTCCTCATCAGGTGGTTTCCCTGTGACCCCAGCCTGGCCCCTACTCTCTCTTTCTAAACTCCTTCCTTTTTTATGAGTCATGCAGATGATCAGTCCTGACCAACCACTTAGGGAAAGGAGTGTCAGATGTTACTCATGGATTGGTAAGTTACAGGTACTTGGGTGAGTCCCAGGACCTAAGCTGACATGGTTTTGTGGAGAATATTACTGGCTTTTTGGTGCCAGCTCATTCCACTCCCAGGCTCTCTAGGCACTACCAGTCTTGGCACCCTTGATTATTGGGAAAAGCAGTCTTTTGTGCATGGTTGGGAAAGATACTTTGAAACTCCATGGTTTGCCGGGTTGGTTGTTTACTGGATCCCCTACAAAGAAATCCTGCAAGAAGCTTCCTTTCCCATGGTCTTCCTGTCTTAGCTGATTTCCATTACTGACTTCTGACATCTCTCTCCTGAAAGAATTTTGTTTTTCTACATTTTCTGCTAGGCGCTGTGTTTGTGACGGTCTTTTTAAACTCTAATTATCTTGAATCTCATTTATAGAATCATAGGTGCCGAAATTAATGCCTTTATGATATCAACATTGTAGCTTTTACTTGTGACAGAATTCAAATTAAAATTGTGTGTAAGTCACTAATTGATTTTTAATCAGTTAAATTGCAGGAAGAGAATTTTAATATTTTCATACATGTCTCAGGAGCCTTTTTTATCCATTCTAGTAAAAATTCATCAAGCTGTGTACTTAAGTAAATTTAAAACATGCAAACATCTAAAGTGGTGGATGATCTTAGTTCCTTAAAAATGAGAGATCTATCTCCCTAATCCTTTGAAGACTAGAAATAAGCTCTAAGATCTAAGGATCTCCAGGAGTTAATGATAAATTCTTTGACTAATGAAACACAACTGGATCAAAACCTTGTTGTGATTACCTGAAACCTGGAGTGTTGGATGTCCCTCATTTTGGTTAAAAAAATGATTATGTGACATCTCTTGAGTTGCTGGAAAATCCATGATTTTTGATGAGCAGATGATATTATAATGCCCACTGGTTGCCTGGGCTGAATAAAGTGTTCAGGATTTTCACACTTGGGTATCTTTCTCCCTAGAGTGTCTCTATTATAGTTCCTTATTTAGAAAAAGTAAGGAACAGAAAGGGGTTGATAGAGAAAGAGAAGCAGAAACAGTATTATAGGTCGTACTCTTTGATATGTTGGGTGCTGTTTACTATTTTATGTATGTTTGACAAGCATTTTCTAAAGCACTCAGCCTAGTGTATTTTCTAAGAAATATTTAATTGCAGCCAGGTTGTCACCAACAGTCACATTCTCAGAAGCCCTTAAAATTGTGTTTTTAGGAGCATAGTGGTTATTAAGCATGGAGGCCAGTTAGTGTAGGTTCAAATCCCAATTCTGTTGAAGCCAGGAGTTTGAGACCAGCCTGGACAATATAGCAAGACCCCATCTCTACAAAAAATAAGAAAAATTAGCCAGGCAGGGTGATGCACACCTGTAGTCCCAGCTACTTGGGAGGCTGAGGCAGGAGGATCCCTTGAGCCCAGGAGTTTGAGACTGCAGTGAGCTATAATCATGCCACTGCACTCCAGCCTGGGCGACAGAGTGAGACCCTGTCTCTAAAAAACAAAATATATATGTATGTGTGTGTCTGTGTGTGTGTGTGTGTGTGTGTGTGTTTTCCAACTCTGCCTCTTCCTGAGACAAGTTACTTGATCACTCAGTGTTTTAGATTCCTCATCTATAAAATAAGAATAACAAGTAGGTCTGTCCTATAGGGTTGTTTTGAGGATTAAGTATCATGTAAAATGGTTAGAAAAGTACCTGGCATGTAACAATTGCTTGATTAACGTTTGCTATTGTTGTCCTTCTTGTTATGAGAACAGAAGGAGTGCCTATAAATGACAGTGGAATTTCCAGGATTATTTTTTAAATTTGTTATTATGGAAAATTTCAGACTTCAGGAAGTAGAATTGAATTCTGTGGTAGCTGGCTGTTTCACATCACCAAGTCTTAAATGTCAGCTGCTAGAAAGTAAGTGCCATAATTTGGGACCTTGTCTGTGTTAGTCACCATTGTATTTACAGTTCCTTGAAAATAGTAGTTAAACTATAGTTGGCCTTCAGTAAATATTTGTGGACTGGATGAATAAAGATGGTGTTTTGTCCTAATCCAATTGAAATTATAAAGGAGGACTCATTCTGTTTGGGGCCTGCTTGTGGTCTAGCTACAGATTCATTCTTCTGTTTGTTAATTGGCTCATTCATTCATTCACTGCAGCTTTATTGAATGCCTTTTATGGATCAGTAGTGGTAGCTCTGGGATTTCTGTATAAATGAACTAAGGAATGGCAATCCATTTGGAAAGGGCATGTCTAGATGCCGTATTTGCATAATAAATAAGTCCAGATTTTTTTTTTTTTTTACCTGGCAGATTATTTACGTGGGGCGTGGTGGGTCTGGTGTAGTTAACTGGAATGACGTTAACACCTCCTGCCCCAAGTCATAGCTTGGATCAGCTTTCATATCCAGGCCTCTCATTTAATGCTTTGGATTGTCCCTACGTCAGAGAGAAGTGAGTATGTATAAAAGTCATTAAAATGCAGGGAACAGGGAACTAACAGAGGCATGTCCAAAGCATCAATGAGGATGGAAAGGAAGAAGCTATTAACTTCCCTCAAGGTTGAGAACGAAGGGGTGGGGTGTCCTGGAGATCGTTTCAAGGAAAGCGGTATTTGAGCAAGGTGTTAAAAGATGATGGGAATTCGTGGTACTGGCAGTGTGCCTGTGGCCAAGGAGAGAGCGTGGTTATGTTGAAGGAATGAAGAGGTGGGTTGGGCTGCAGTGCAGGGGCTGTGGTGTGGTGGTGGCGGAGGGGATGGGCAGCTGGAGGGGAGGCGGTGCCTCTTCCCACGGGACTCTGCCAGCCCGCTCACAAGCTGCCCTCCTTCTGGGTGGGCTAGCAAGTTGGGGAAGGAGTTCAGTTGGGCAGCTGCATGATCAGATTTGTACTTTTAGAGAGATAAATGGGGAGGTGCCCAGGAATGTGGACTGGAGATGGGAGAGGAACTAGCTGGGAGACGTGCCAGCCCCAGGGCTCCATGGTTGATGACTAATTGGCCAGGCACCAGGAACTTCTAGTAGCTCTTGGAAGGGGCAGATGGGCCCACCTCATGCACGCTCGGTAAGCTGGGCCGCCGTTGCCTGGGTTGGCAGCAGAACTGACAGAAGAGCCAAGTTTCCTTTCAAAGAAAATTCTTTTTTGTGTTTTCAGAATGAAAAAGCCAGGAGTCAACATTCTACTATCTTTGTTGATAGATAGTCTAAGAATATAGAAATAATTTTTAAAAATTAAGTTGGAAGGGCGTTGTTAAATACATTTACATACATATACATATGGACATGTGTGATCTATAAATCACACACATGCACTTATGTATACATATACATTCAGCAGGCTTATCTTTCTAATTCTTTTAATCAACTTTTTTATTTTGGAATCGTTTTAGATTTATGGAAAAGTTGTGAAGATAATAGAGTTCCCACATACCCCACACCTAGTTTCCTCTCTTGGTAACATGACATTAATATGACACATTTGTAATAATTAATGAGCCAATATCAGTATATCATTATTAACTAAGTCCACACTTTATTCATATTTCCTTAGTTCTTACCCACTGTTCTTTTCTTTTTTTCTCTTCTTTTTGAGACAGAGTCTCGCTTTTGTTGCCCGGGCTAGAGTGAGTGCCGTGGCGTCATCATAGCTCACTGCAGCCTCAAACTCTTGGGCTCAAATAATCCTCCTGCCTTAGCCTCCCGAGTAGCTGGGACTACAGGTGTGAGCCACCATGCCTGGCTAATTTTTTTCTATATATTTTTAGTTGTCCAGCTAATTTCTTTTTTTTATTTTTTTAGTAGGGACAGGGCCTCACTCTTGCTCAGGCTGGTCTCGAACTCCTGAGCTCAAGCGATCCTCCCGCCTCGGCCTCCCAGAGAGCTAGGATTACAGGCGTGAGCCACCGTGCCCGGCCTTAGATCTTAGAACTTATTTCCCCTCCAGGATCCCACATTACATTTAGTCACCCCATCTTCTTAGGCTCCTCTTGGTTGTTTAACAGTTTCTCAGACTTTCCTTGTCTTTGATGACCTTGGCAATTTTAAGCTTTGCAAAATGTCCTCAAATACACATTTGTCTGAAGTTTTCCTCATGATTAGACTGAAGTGATTGAGTTTTGGGGAGGAGGATCACAGAGGTGAAGTGCCCTTCTCATCACATCACATCAAGTACATACTATCTGGGTGACTTGTCACTAGAGATGTTAATTTTGGTCACCTCACCTGAGGTGGTAGTAGGTTTCTCTACTCTAAAGCTCCGTTTTTTCTTTCTTTCCATACTCGACTCTTTGGAAAGAGGTCAGTCTGTGCACTCTACTTTTAAGGAATGGGGAATTATGTTCCACCGCCTTGACGGAGGAGTATCGAAACAGATTATTTGGAATTTTTCTGCACAGGAGATTTGTTTATTCTCCCCCATCCTAATTATGTTTTTATAAGGTGATATCTGTCCTCTGAATTATGAATGCTAATTCTCTAGCACTTGCATCACATCTGTCATTACCACCTAGCGACATCTCCCACATTTGTTTTTCTGTATGTGTGATGTATAAACAGATCTATGTCTTATTTACCCAAGCACAATGTAAATTTCTTCAGGAAATTCCAAATAAAAAAGTTGATTAAAAGAATTAGAAAGACAGCATCTTATGTAAAGCTCCTTACAGAGTCGGACACAGTACAGGCAGTTAATACATATTAAATAAAAGGTTTTTAAAGTAATTTAAAAATTTAAATATTAACCATAGTTAACCGAACCAGGTCATCAAAATCTATGAAAAACGTGCTAAGAAGAGAACACTGTCGACTTGGCATCCTGATTTGTGAAGTTGTCCCGAACTTGTAAGTGTGATTAATACGGTGCTTACTGTGTGCCAGCTACTTTTGTAAGCACTTTACATGTATTATTCAATAGTCTAGGCAACCCTGTAGGTTGGTCCCATTATCCCCATTTTAGAGATAAGGAAACTGAGATGAACAAGGGCTAATCTCCCTCTCTTTCCTCTCTCACTCTCTCATTCTCTCTCTCCTTCTAAGAAGATAAAATAAACTTTTAACACATATATATGTTAAATATATGTGTGTGTGTGTGTGTGTGTGTGTGTGTGTGTGTGTGTGTGTAATCACACAGCTAGGAAGTGACCCAATGGGGATTTTGATCTCAAACATTCTGGCTTTAGAGTTTTGAACTCTTAACCAACCCCTGGGCTCTAAATTCATTGAAGTGGTGATTAAAATGATATGTCATTTGGGGAAAAGACAAGACTGCTATTTAAACACTTCATCCCAACCTATTAGGATACTTCTGATGACAGGGCAGCAATCTTGCTGTATTTTTCCTTGGGGAAGTGTTTCCATAAAGCCACGGCTGTTTTTCCTTCTTCAGTTTGTGTGGTTTGTTTAATGAGTAATTTTTGTGTAGTACAACTAATTTTGTTTCTTTAAAATACAGGAATTTTCACGATTGATATGTCATATACAGTCTAGATGTATTCTAGATAGCCCTCACTCCTTCGCTATATGATCTGTTGAAAGATAACAGGCTTTTTATTTTCTCTCTGGCATTTTTAAACAGAAGTGGCCACTGAGTCCTGCCAAAAAAACACACCCTCAGTGTGTTCCTTGTCCGAGTGGTCACACCTGTGGGCCCTGGGAGGCAGCCTAGATTCCAGCAGCAACGTAGGCGAGGGAGGAGGACTTCTCGCAAAGCCACCCAAGCCATGAATCGGCCCTGGCTTCCTGAACCATAAACAAATGCGAGCTTTGTTCTCCCCATTCCTCATTTGGTCCCAAGTATGACTCAGGGTTAGGCTGGGTCCTCAGGCTCTGTGCCTTTGGCTGTTGGAAGGAAGTGGGAGGATTGCAGGGTAGTTCTGGGACCTTTTCAAACTGAAGAGAGGAGGCTGGCTGCATGATGGGAGAAGAGGTATTTCTTTTTTTTTTTTTTTTTTTTTTTTTTTTTTTTTATTTTTTAAAAAAACCCGATAAAGGTTGGTTTTAAAAAACAATTTTTTGAAGGGGTTTTTTGGGG